>JAQISU010000106.1:4600000-4845000 GCA_029339505.1 Unio delphinus
ATGGTGATGTTGATGCTTGTCCTCTTGCCCACTGATGTAAATTATGTGCCCTTCATCTGTTGATCTCTCCAAAATTATGACAGCCTATTTTGTTAAGTGCAAGTATGTGTCATTGATCTCTTTCCATATCGGGGCCCCGAGTGGCCGAGTGGTCTAAAGCGTTGTCCGTTACGGACCACTGCCATCTCACCACTGTCTGCGTGTGTTCGAGTCTAAGGTTCTGCAAATGTAGTTATGTGAGAAAGCTTGCCAGTAGCTTCTCGTGGGTCGGTGGTTCTTTCCGGGATTTGTCCGGTTTCTTCCTCCACCATTAATACTGGCCGCCATGTATAGCCTATATTGTGCTGAAAAAAGGCGTTAAACCATAAAAAAAAAATAAAAAAAAACTTTCCATATCATAGGTTAGCTTCTCAAATTTCCCTACTGGTTGTAATGCCCTGACATTCTATGCTCCAATAGTGCTGTTATCTCGTGCCAATATTTTGATGGTAGTTGCACTAGTAGCATAATTATGATCTCCATCCATTTGTCCAGTGGATGTCATGGTAATTGGTAACATGGGCTGCAACTGATCCAGCATGAGAATTCTCTCTGTTGTCATGGGGTCATCCCTTGTGTATTATGGGCAGTAGCAACCTAGCTAAGCCCATCCCTCTCCAGGCTTTAAACCACAGCCAATATCCTTGTTACTGTACAGATTGCCCAAGTTCTGAACGTGTTACTATAGAGTTTATCTTAGAACCCTTCCCCCCTGGCTTTTGACAGGGAAGACCTTCGCCCTGGGATGTCATTTTACCACCACCCTATTTCTCCCGTAGGTATGAAGACTAATGGAGGTGGGAGTCTTTACAGGGTTCGTACGGTCTTTGAAGGTCTTTGAAAGTTTGGGAAAAATGAGGTAGCGTTTTCAAGGCCTTGAAAGTTTGGGAAAATCGAGCATATTACCCTGAGGTCTTTGAAAGTCTTTGAAAATTGAAATAACCCCCCCCCCCCCCAAAAAAAAAAAAAATAATTTCTTTCCAGAATCACAAATAAAATTATCCGAGGTTGTTAGATTCAGATGTAATCTAGTTATCCTGGTTTCTTTCTTTTTATGACCCGTTCAGTTTATTGCCGCCGCAATAACAAAAGAGGCTTTGTTTTGTTTGGCCATCCAAAGTATGCCGCGGCGGCGACTTCAATCACACATGCACTCTTCATCAAAGCAATACGGTGCCGCTACACACTTCATCAAAGGAAGTCACCAATAAAATTGCCCAAGGTCGTTAGCTTCGGATGCAGCTGGTTTTCCTGGCTTCTTTCGTTTGACGAATAGTTCAATTTGACTGGACGAGTCCATCAGTTTTAGCCAATCAAAATGTTAATTACACTAATTCTACGTAGAAAGTTCGCGAAAGTTATACGCTCGAGAATTCAAAATTTCTTCATTCGATTTACATCGTCTGCAAGTTCAGTGTTTAAAAATGCCAGGTCTTTGCGATTTCAACGATATCTGGCTTGAACAAGAGAAGTACAAGGAATGGCTGCAAAAGAATAAGTTATGCAAACGAAAGGCGTTTTGTACGCTGTGTAAAAAGACGATCAACTTGGCTTCAATGGGAGAAGGAGCCCTTACAAGTCATGCCAAAGGTAGGTTGCAAATTAGTAACTACATGTTCATTTAGTGGAACAAAGATGCAGAAGTATAAGCAATTGGTAGTTTTTAGAAAAATAATGGTAATTCATTACTCGTCGGGTATAAAATAAGATCGTTTAGTTTGATGATTTGGGAGATATAGCAAAAGAGGGCCTGTTTAAATTTACTTCTACCGTCGGTTTATTTAACACGTTTGAGGAACAAAAATCATTTTCGAAAAATTTGTTCTACATAACAATATTCCTTGATTTAATACAAAAACATCCATTGTAATAAATTAAATTCACGGATAAACAGTTTCAAAGTGCGCATGCGTACACTATATTAGAGTTAAACAAGAGTTCTTGTTCTTGAATTGCGAGTAAAAAAAAAAAAAAAAAAAATTATAAAAAAAAGCCTCAACGAAACAAACAGGTTGCTATATATAGAACCTGTTTTGTCCAGTACTTTGAAGTGCGTGAAATATTACTAAATTTAAAGATGTTTATTACAAAAAATGGGGAAAAACATGTCCTGGGCTGACCCTGGACTTATGCAATCAGGATCAGACAAGGAAAAGGGAGAAACAAAACTTCGTAGGGTCCTAAAAATTATGTGTGAGGCAGGAAGAGAAGTAGAGTCCCGATGTGATTTAATATTAACTCAGTACGGAAAATTAGTGGATGAAGTTATCCAATCGGACAATCATCCATTGAAATGCTTCAGTAGAACAGATGACAGACTTGATGAAGTGTTTTATTCTGTCCTTTCCAAAAGAAATGAATATGTTGAACTTTGGAATGTTCTCCAGAAAATGTTGTTGTTATCACATGGGCAGGCAAGAGAGAGGATTTTCTATCAACAAACAGGTATCTGTTGAGAACTTCAGCAGAGAAAGCCTTAGAGCTCAAAGGTTAATCATTGACACAATGAGAAAAGCTGGTGGACCTTTGGAAATCATCATTAGCAATGAAATGATGACATATGCCTCCTCTGCAAGACATAAGTACCATGCCTATCTGGATAAGAAGAAAGCAGAGGAGAAGGATGAGAAGAAAAACCCAAAAGGAAAGAAACGGGAGTTGGCCTTGGATGAAGTGGAAGAACTTAAAGCCAAAAAGCTGTGTCTTGACGCTGACATTGCCAGCCTACATGCTTCCTCTGTACAGAAAGCAGAAGAGGCAGAATTAAAAGGACTCATTGTGCTTGTCACAGAGTCAAATGCTCTATGGAGAAGAGCAGAGGAAAAGATGACAGTGGTGGCATCTCTTTCCAAAATGATTGAAGAGAAAAAAAAAGCAAATAAAATAATGCATTTAAAGCAGTGCTGATGTCTTTTAAGAGAACAATTTATGTTGTATTAAATCTGACACGTATGTTACATATTTCTGGAGAAAAAAACAACAAATGTTAACCTATTTTCTAGATCATTATAATGCAATTTTAGGCAATTAAGTATAGTTTGACTTTAATCAGTAAAAAATATTGTGGTATTTGGCATTCGTTGTTTTCTCTTATAACCTGTATACCCAATGTTAGCAAAAATAGGTCTTGGAAATCTCTGTTTGTGGTCTTTGAAAGTTTGGGAAAAGTCTTTGAATTTATCAGTCATAGTTGAGTATGAACCCTGCTTTACCCATCCCTTGCAAGTTTTATCTTAACCACTGCCTGTCCAAAGAAGTTCTTAATCCTGAGTACCAAGTGAGGTAGCTCTTAGTGTCATGTTTTTTGGTTGTGGATCCTTACAATGGCTCAGTTGGAATTTGAACATGGGATCTTTTGCACATGTAGCCATTGCTCTGACCGCTGGATCAGAATTAAGATGAGCATGTTGGATTGAAAAAGGAATAATTTTCTATCTTCTAAAAAATGATGGTAAAAATACTGCTTTTTCTTGGTAAAAAATCTGGTGGGTGTTTAATAAATTTTAATATTATCAACATCATAGAAGAGTTCAGCACTGAGCAAGATTTACACACAATAAGCAAGATTCTCACACAATAAGCAAGATTCACACACAGTAAGCAAAATAAGCAAGATTCACACAGTAAGCAAAATGAACACACAATAAGCAAAATGAACACACATTTAGCATGATTCACACCATGAGAATGATTGACAATGAGCACAATTCACACACAATCCGCAAGATTCACACAATGAGCACAATTCACACACAATCAGCAAGATTCACACAATGAGCACAATTCACACACAATCCGCAAGATCCACACACAATCAGCAACATTCACACAATGAGCACAATTCACACACAATCAGCAGGATTCACACGCAGTGAACATGAATCACACATAATACAATGAGGTGATCTTACATCAGATTGAGATTGGCTGCCCTTGTTACCACTCTTAAGATGACATTTTTGATATAATTTTAATCAAACTTTAAATATCGCTGCTTATGTCATTAGGGTTTTTGGATGATTCAGTAATGAGCAAGAGCTATGCATATTAATGAGGTAATTTTGCATTTGATTAGCAGATCTTTCTTACCACTCTTGAAGCCCAAGCTAATCTAATTTTGATTTAACATAAAATTTTTTGATTGTATCATCAATCACTTGGACAAGTTCATTAATGGGCAAAATCCATTCAAATTAATGAGGGCTGTTCCATTAAAACATACATGGGACCCAGAGAAGACACTTTTAAAGTGGGGTACTCACCCAGTGATGCAATTTATAATGTTCTTATCATTTTAATATGAACTCTGTGAAATCAAAGTACCGTGGCATATTTTTTTTTGTAATACCTTCCCGGGATACCATATATATTTAAATGGAATTGCCCTGAAGTAATATTATATAAGATTATCTTTTTACCACTTAGGAAGGCATATTTTAGATCTGATTTTGATTGAACTTTGAAGAGGTCAGGAAGCTGTTATGCATGGTGGAAAACAGCTGTTCCAACCTAATTTGAAATAAGCTATGCTTCCTGTTTGGTTATTTTAAATTACAGTGTTTTTTACTTAACATTCATATTGTACATAACTTGACACTTTGCTTGTCATTAATTTTATTTATTCAATTCTTTTCTGTAGAATGGTGATGTATGTATTTCTATACTGCACCCTCCAGTGGATGATCCCCAAAGTGGGGAGTTACCCTCAGAGAGATGGAATCCTACACAAAACGTCAGGTAACACTGGCATAAACTGATGGAATGATTATGTTGTACAATGAATGTACATTGCAGTTTGATTTAAATTCAATACTCAGACTTGCTGCCTATATCTGTTATGCAGTGAAAGCTGTAGGGTGTGGCAATTTTCAAAATGAGATGGGGTTGTACTGTATTAAATGTTATTTTAGATTTTTATCTGTTACTTTTGGCCTTAAATAAAGGTAAAAGAGAATAGCCTAGTATGCTTTCCTCCTGAAACAACTCCAAGTTTAATTACTGTCTCTCATTTCTGAGCATACAAATGATAAACTAACATGCACATTCTTGATTTTCTGAATGTTATGTGCAGACCACAAATTCTTTTATTTCATTGTTAACATTATCAGAGAGCATGCTCATGTATACTTATTATTTCAATACAGTATTTCTTTTTAGCAAGTTCATATACTAAGGATAATGAGTCAGTAATGGCTACCATTGTCAGCTGTTTGCTAATGGTGCTCAGTTCAAAGTTAAAACAAGGTACATTATACAAAAGCAATTTATTAAAAAATTATATAGTGTATATCTATCATAAAAAATCTTGCTGTTGAGGAGCACTCAGGTGGCCTAGTACTTACAGCATCTGTCTCAGATGAAGGAGGTTGCAGGTTTGAACCCTGGTTGAGTCATAATAAAGACAAAAATGGTACTAACAGTTTGCCTCGCTTGGTGCTCAGCCTTAAGAGTCAAGGGATATAACTGAAAAATCATTAAAGCTATGTCAAAAATGCAAATCACACGTGCATTCACACACACACACACACAACTTCAATCAATCACATCTACCTGTATTTCTCCAGGTTGGGTTATTTAGACAGGTCATTCATCTGCGGTTCACAAGTTTGCTATAGTGTTGTTGTTGAGTAATACTGACAAAGGATTGAAATTGTGTTGTGCAACCATAGTTCACTTTTAGTAAATGGAATGGGGTAAGTGAGTTTTTAAAAAGAGTATTCAGACCAGCCAATGCATTTTTTTTATAACTCTGTTAGTTAAAGATGACAAGTGCACATGGGATGAGGTGTTGTCATTTGCTTGTCCAAAGGCACAAGTTTGTTATTGCTACTCTTCCTAAACTGCTTGGAGAGCTGCCATGAAACTAGTAGCACACATTCATCCCAAGATCTTCTCATTTCAGAATGAAAATGAAATACTCAGACATCCATTATGACCACCACTTCAAGCATGTTGAAAATCATGTTATCTTTAACTAATCTAGAATAGATGGTCATATAAACTCTTCCCCTGAATAGGATATCACGCCATGAGAATGATTCACACAATGAGCACAATTCATGATAGTGACATGACTGGAAAATTGTTAAAGCTTTAGAACCAACTAAACATCATAGTCTTTCATGAATACCCCATGATGATGCATATGTGTGTGTGATTTGGATATTTAATATCGCAAAAATGATGCGGATGTAATGTCCACCACAGCATCCATCTTAAATACCTTGTTACTACTTTTCCTCCCAAACAGAAAATTTTATCAACATGGGGTTTCCACCAGAAAACATATCTTGCTGTTCATTGACGGACTCCAGTCCAGCATACCTGTCTGGCCTCACCCATATCTATACACCAGCAAGATATTTACACTCCTCTTCTGACAATCCTATACTCGTTATTTGCACTATGAAATTGAAGTCATATGAACAACATTCTTTTGCATACCAGGAACATGGAATGAATTGCCCACTGAATTGAGACACAAAGACACAATGATCCCTTTCAAGAATGCTCTTAAAACTCTTCTCTTTCCACTGCAAGAACAAACTTAAAGACCTAAAAAATGTTTCCTTCCTTAAATATTTTCAGCATTTTTTGTTTTCTAATTTCATGGTGTCTTTTTCTGTATTAATATCATTATAGATGTTGTAAAGTGCTTAGAGCTTCTAAAGATTAGATGCTATACAAATTTCTCATTATTTTTATTATCCTAAATGAAACTGGCTTGGACATCCAGTATGACTGCTCATGTCTATTGTAGTCTTACTTTAAAGCGTATGTTTGGATGGAGATACATGCAGTGTATTTTGGCTGTATGACTTTAAAAGAGCCTATTGTATTTAATTTTAACTAATGTGTATAATATGATTATAGTTTTGTAAGTTGGTAAAATGATTAATAAACTTTCGCTTAATTTTTGTTTTACTTCTGAAAGTTCTGATAAAATGGCAGTCAAAATCTTATCTAAATTACTTTCAGACAATCCCGTTACATTGAGCAAAGGTGCATGTAATTTACTGGTCATCCTGTAATTTATTGATCATTTACTGGTCATCCTGTAATTTACTGGTCATCCTAATTGCATTGTTGCTGATAAATCCTTACTCAGACTATTCATAAACAACACAATGAAGCATTATTGTAGATACATGTCTGAACTAAACTCTTTTCAACTGAAACGACATGACCAAGAAATGTACTCTTAGAAAGGGATTTTCTTAGTATTGCAACTCACTTTCTAGCTTCATTGAAACGATTGATTGATAGGTTGCAAATTTATGTGTTTATTATTTGACTATATAGTTTTAGTAACGTCAGGCATTGGTTAAATTGTATTTGCTTAGCTGCTTTTTTCATATTTTCAACCCAAAAAAATACCACAAAACAACCTCAGCCTTAAAACATTGCAGTGCTTATTGAATTCCACAATGTAGCACTGTTCCATACATTTTTGACCTACATGAGTACATTTTGAGGCTAAATCTTCTGTCACATAATATTTAGAATTCGCTTTCTATGAATTGTATTGAAAAAAATTATTAATCTATTTGCTGAATTAGTGATAAAACAGACAGTCTAATAAAGTAGAATTTCCTAGACACAGGGATGTCTGCCATCTAAGTTTTGTGTTACAGAATGAGATCAATTATGGTGTAAAGTGGGAGAGTATATTTTTGCTTTCAAAAGTAAATCTGGTATTGTTGCTTGCATTGCTCCTGTGGTTTGTGACCGACCATTTTAATTTCTTGAAGTTAAAAGAGTTGATGACAAGAAAATGAAAATGTCTAAATTTATTAATTCTTTATTATTTTTCTTTGTCCATGACAGTATGTAGTTATGGTGAGTATTAAAAAATGAACAAATTTATCATGTACATTTCACAAATGATGTATATTGTAGTTTTGATTTGTTTCGTTACAGCTATACTTGTTTCTAATGAAATAGTTCCATTTGTTTAATTCATTTTTAAAATGTCAAATTCAGGTTAGTAGTAAAGTTTAAAAGCAAAATCAGCTATTGATTTAAAGAACTTGTGTTTTCTTGTTGATTCCATTCAATAAGTGTCTTTTCAAAAATAAATTTCATACTGGAAATTTTGTTTCAAGAAGCAAGAACCCTGTGCCTTTGCATCGATATTTTTTAACATATTTACCTTTCATATTTAATTCATTCGAATTTTCATCCTTGTCATCTTCTTATCCTCTTTCTGTAGTTGTTGCACAGTATGATTGTAAATGTTCCTACAATGTACATTTATGAGTGCGAGTTTCGAGTGAACAAAGAAAAACACCCTAAAAGCAAATTCCAAACCACAGCAAGTGAATTTCAAACAAAATTTAGATTATTTTTTGTTCTGCCCAGTGAAACAAAATATACTACTTGTGTTTGAAGCATTTCATTGATTAATTTTGAAACTTTTCGTCTCATTGTAGTAATATTACTTACACATGCACTGCATTCTCTGCAATGGCACAGCAAGAATAACAAAATTCTTGCAAATCTGTTTCCACTTCATACATACAATAAAAGGAGTGAAGTGGAAATACTTTATTTGTGACAAATGGCAAACCACCAAGGCAGCCATCTTGAAAATCTTTTAAAGATAAACACCATGATTTGTTTTTCATTTTTCTTGCAGAACTATACTTCTCAGCATCATATCATTGTTAAATGAGCCTAACACATTCTCACCGGCAAATGTTGATGCATCAGTTATGTTCAGGAAATGGAGGGAGTCCAAAGGAAAAGACAAAGAATATGAAAATATTATTAGGTAAGCTTACACGACTCCCTCGATAACTCGTGCACATCGGGGTCCAAAAACATCGACCGCACTATAAGTGAGGCGCGAGTTATTGAGGTACCTTTAATAACAAAAAAATTAATACAAAGGCAAAAGAATGGGTGGGTGGCAGATTTTTTAGCTTTCAATACTCACTTCATAATCGTGCTGTGATTAACTGTGAATAAATATCTCTTCATAATGGTGTGGTTTATTTTTTCCTCATAGAGTAACATTAATTTCAAGATAAATTACCGAATATAGATGAGTTAATCGAAAACATTATTCCACGTGGTTTCCGTTCGATCACAGGAGTCTGAAGTTTTATCAATAAAGTACGGCGAAATTTCTGACAACATGAATTCCCCTTATCAGTAATACATATTTTAAAAAAATATTGCTTATAAGGGGAATTCATTTTGTCAGAGATTTCAGCTTACTTGATTGATAAAACGTCAGACTCCTGTGGTTCGATTAACACGTGTACTGATTCAAACATTGTGGATTACGTCACTAATTTTTGTCATGAATTGGATACATTCTTCTTTTATTGTTTGATCCAAATTAGACGTATTTGTTTAATACAAAAGATTGACTCTCTTTTCGAGAAACAATGTCAATCAATCGATTCATATACAATGTATATATTTGATTGTGGTAGAAGTAAAATGAAAAATTTGAAACAATGTAAATTAGAACACGATAGTACAAATGCCTGTTGTGATACACTGGACAGATGACTAGACATTTTGAAAAAAATCTGTTAATTTTGTGTGTTACTCCCTGATTTCGCTGCCATCGAGCAAAATTGTCACTTGCTTGATTCCATGCACAAGACATAAGTGATAAAACAACACAAGTCTCTTTTAATGGATTATTTTAGTGCAACAAACACTTTGCCAAGTTTGTTAATCAAAACAAAGCCGGCAGGTAATTAGGTTCTCACGGAAGTACTAGCGGGTTTCGATGTGACGGTGGATTGGCTCTTTTCATGTTTTCATAGAAAAGAATATGTTACAATTAAAATATTTACATTGAAACGGAAATAAAGGATTATAATGTGGTTTTCACAAAGCAAGATGTTTAATTGCTGTTTATTTCATTATCTGTTGCCACCCGTTAGCATTTACCAGATGTTTTCATTGATCGCTATTTCACCAGACTGTTTATCTACGTCGATTGATGACGGTGTATCAACAAATAAACCCAAACATAATATATGATATCTTATTTAGAATTTGCAAATTTCACAATATGGAATCGGTCTTTATGGGCATTAATCACCTTTTATATGATAAAACGAGAAATGTATAAGGGTTTAATTTACCAATTCTTATCGTAATTTTTTCACGTTCAGCATATTTTGAAGGATTTTTAAAATATATTTTATCTTTGGGGAAAAATCAGGATCCACACCAGACACCGCGTTATAAGCAGATTCGCGAGTTATCAGGGCGCGAGTTTTCGAAGGAGCGGTGTAATAAGCACATTTTACTGAATTGTAAGTACATTTTTACATGGTTATGAAATTAAAATTAGTAAATGGAAGGCTTAGCTTTTCTTCCATAAGATATGTATAAGATTTAGATCCAGCAATTGACTATTTTCATCTGATTTTTGCCAAGATTTCAGCTTCTAAAACCTTTCCCCAATGAAATGTGAATGTACATTTTTACCTTTACTGGTCGTGTACCATGAGAGCTTAAGGGATGGCCAGATATATGTTGTCTATCCATTAGCGTAGTATCAGTACTCTAGGATTGCTCTGCTAATTGACACATTTATCCCATGCTTTAGTTGGTTGTAAATGAAAATGAGGCTGCTCAAAAATCTTGTTAAAACTATGTCTCCGGAATGAATGGTCATCACAGCATGGGATCTTCACTGCAGGATTCCTTATTATGTTTATCTGATTGTTAATTAAAATTGTTCCAATCAGACTTCCAGTATTGTCTCCAGAATTACATCATTAAAATCTTGTTATCTCCTAGATAGCCGGTCACATTGATATATTTAGCTGTGACCAAACTACTACTTATGATATCTGGTTGGACATAAATTGACATAGTGCCAATCTGATATCCACCACAGCAGCCATCTTCTGTGCATTCAGTTTTCACAACAGACTATTTAAGAAGATGTCTTGCTTTCCTTAAATTAATGTTAACAATCTGATGTCCACGATGTGGCTATCTTGAAAATTTTGTTTTTGCTATGTATCTTAAATTGAAAGTCATTTTGAGATGGAATTTTCGTCAGAAGAGTTCTTTTAGTGTCTCATTGGCCCTAAATGAAAATGTTACACACTGACCCACAGTATGGCCACCCGATTGGTCATCTTAAAGTAGTATTATCTCAGCATGACCCAAAAGGAAGATCATATCAAGATAATGTTTTCACCATAGGATCCATATACAAGTCAATGCTGAGTATAGAATGAGGCCAGAACAATACCTCAGTTTTATCTTTCTCACTTTGTTCCTCACAGTATTGTGAATTTTATCCTAAATGTAATTCAGTAACCTTTCTGGATCAATAAATGTAGCTAAAAGTACCTAATTTGTTTCAATGAAGTATTTTGAATGTATTATGTACTTTTAGCTATATATAAATTTGCTGAGCTGAACATTTAATGAGTTACAGATAGGATAAAATAGCAGTGCTGTGTGGAATTAAACATAACCTCCAGTTTCATAAATTATACAAGTGACAAAATATACTATTTCAGATTACCAGCAGTAGGGAAATTGCTAAAATGCTATTTCTACAATTTCTTGGGTGGAGTGGGGGGTGGAATGAGAGATACAGATAGAGTTACAAATTCCCTTGCATTTTCTTCTTCTTGCATTCTTTATATATATATATATATATATATATATATATATATATATATACACACACACATACATACATACATACATACATACTCTTCTTGTACTTAGGGGGCAGTTGTTTTTAATCTTTGCTCATGCTATATGTTACCTTAAATTGTTGTCAGTCCTATTGGCATGTTCAAAAGATGTCAATGCTTGAGAAATTTACAAGACTAACACCTGTCATTTCGTTTCATTATGTGGTACCATATTCATAATACCTATGGTTAGCCTCACTAATCTGATCTGGTCTGCCAAATCTTGACCTCAGACAGGTGTTAAGTTTGGAAAACCTGGTAACACTGTAGCATATTTAATTAGCATTTACATACCACTACAAAGCCATGTGATTTGTGAACAACAGAAATGATACCTAAAACAACAAGGGATTGCTCACCTAGTGGTATTAATTGATAATGGAATATGGTACTGCACTCTTGTACATGTTGTATGATCAGTCAGAAGTAAGTGAACAATAAAAGATTACCATGCAATCTCTCTCTCTCTCTCTCTCTCTCTCTCTCTCTCTCTCTCTCTCTCACATACTAAAGCATAATTTTTATTTGATCATGGGGTGCAATAAGAAAATTGTAATGCACTATCTGTCGCTGACATTGTTATTCATCTTATAACTTTTCATTTCTAAAGCACCCATATCAAATTCAAACATATTACTAATGCATGGTGCTTTAGTGCTGTTACATCTTGTAAAAGTTAATTTTGATACTGACAATCATGTAATTGTTTAAAATCCTCAATGTAAAATTTTTTCTGTTCCAAAAATTATGTGACATACAATAGAATGCTTTGAATGACAAAATCCATTTACAAGTCTGTTTGGAGTATAAGATGAAGCTAAGATTTTCTGGTAATAAAGTAGGATCTTATTGGCAGGAAAATACGGTGACTGTATATGTTAATATCATTTTGTATTCATTCTTCACTTCTTGTAGCGATATGAGTTATTACTACTCTGATACTTAAAACTAATTGTTAATAATTTAGGAAACAAGTTCAAGCTACAAAAGAGGATGCAGACAAAGATGGTGTAAAGGTTCCAACCACACTGCAGGAATACTGTATTAAAACTCCTTCAAAATCCACTGAACAAAACATAGAAGTGGATTACTATGACTATGGCGATGATATAGATGATGAGGATGAGGAGGATATATATGTGGATGATGATGATGATTCAGGAAATGAGGAATCATGATATTCATGATCTAATCTGCAGTTTGTTCGTTTTTTTCTTCAGAAATAATTTTTGTTGCTGGAATACTACATTTACCCACATCCAGCTTCACTGCTGCCATACTTTTCTTTTTCAGAAAAATTACGACAAAAAACTTTTTGTGCTATTAAAAGTAAATTAATATATATATGTAACATGTATAACTTTGATGGCAGGAGTTTATTCTTAATAGGATGTGGTATTTCGTATGCTAAAATCAGGTCTATTTTAATTACCTGTTTGATTCAGCACTATGCATTTTCATGAAAAGTCTATTATTTGATTCATTTTTAAAAAAAAACAACAAAAGAATTGTCCTGAATCTTGTAATCAGTTGTTTTTGAAAAATGTCAGATTATTTCTGGATATATAGAATTGTTAACATCGATCTCTTCATTAAATATGTAGGTCTTATGAGACTTTGCACATTTTATGTGACAGCTGCATGGTTATTACAAAGAAATTGTTAAGAAATCAGATCTAATTTGGGGACATTTTTTCTTTGTAATAATTAAGAACCTACCTTGACTGGTTCAGATTTATATCAGGGCAGATGTGTGATATGAATATGTGTAGATTTAAAGAAATATAATACATCATAGTTAATTACTCACAGATTTACAATATATGCAGTAATACAATAATTTATTATCCTAATTTCAACAGACATTAAATGAATTACCTTTGCATTTGAATACAAACAGATTTTGTTTTTTTTTTGAAAGAATGCATTCATGAGGTTAAATTATTATAGTTATGTAGACATGTTCTTGTAAATAAACTGTCATACATGAAAGATTTATTTTTGCTGCATAGTGCTTTTCTGACTTCAGGATGTTGGAATTGTGGAATTGATATCCTATATCATACAGTTCCTGGATATATTGGGTGATCATTGTTTTTAGTATATTTGATATTGTGCATATTTGTTGGGAAGTTGAGCTAAATGGAGCATCGTGAACTATCCAGCATAATTTACACGAAAACTTCATTATTGTACACTTCTATTGATTCTATGCAGGAAAAGAAAAAGTGACAGATTTTTTTGTCGCTATATCTTGCCAAGAGTGCAATAAAATAGTGCTATACATGATTCCAGGATTATCTAACTGTTTTGTTATCTAGGATTTTTTTTGCACATTATCATATACATATTTTAGACATTTATTTATATCATGTTTGGTTTCAATTTTATTATTCTTTGCTTGACACAAATTTTAAAACTTTCTATCAAGCAAGGAAGGGGAAAAGCAACAGACCTTTAAGAAATGGGTTAGCATAAAAACTAGAAATGCAATAAGAAGAATGGGGGTTATTTTTGGCGCAGCAACAAAAGTAGGCAACACAAGTTGGTTTTTAGAGAGTTCTTTTTAGCTTTACAGGTCATACGTATGTACAGCATATGGAATGGTTTCTATACAGTAGCATGTTTGTTATCTCAACTCCGAAAAAACTTGAAAGGATACCCATGAGACTTAAAAGACACACATATTTATCTCATGGTTTAGTTAGTCTTAAATAAGAATGGTGCCAAGGAGACATCAGTGTGGCCACAAGACCTGATCTCTTGAAATTCTTGTTAACTCTACTCCTGATTGGATGGTAATATCATCATATAACACCTATTATGGCCACCATTGCAGCCATCTTGAAAATATTGTTATTGCTACTACTCTTGAATGGTCATATTGACACATTGCCTTTACTAAAGTACTTAATATGATATCTAGATGGTGCTAAATGAAAATGGTGCAGCTCAAAACTCAAATATGGTGACCACAAAGGCCATCTGGAGAATCGTACCGCTACTTCACCTAGGTGACTGGTCATATCAACATTGTATTTGCACCAAAAGACTTCATTTGGTGCACATCAGATACCCAATATCAAATTGAAAAATGTTATTGCTATACCTCCTAAATGGAATGTCATATCATGAGTTGTCACAAGAAGACTTGTATAATGTCGTATTGATCTTTAATTAAAATAGTGCTGTTCTGACATACACTATTACCTGCATGGTTTTCACCAGAGGAGTTCTTGTGATGTATAGTCCTAAAGAAAAATGATCTCCTATATGGCCACCAGGGTTGCAATCTTGAAAAATATTATTATCTCCACTCCACCCAAATAGATGGTTTAATCAACAGTTTTCAGCACAAGACTTCTTATAATACCCAGTTGGTCCTAAATAGAAATGGTGTCAGTCATACATTTAGTATTTTCTGTCATAATAGCTGTCACTCCTTTGCCAGAATGGATGGTCATACTGACTAAAGGTTTTCACGAAATGACTTCTAGTGATGCGTACTACAAAAAAATAGTCCCAACCTGACATCCAGTAAGTCCACTGCAGCAGCCAATTTGAAAATCTTGTTATTGCTGAAGAATATCCAAGAAGGTTTCAACAAATGACATTTAAAAGAAAGAAATTGTCTTGTCTTGAATTCATGGAAAATCTTTTCACCCAGCAATGCATCTATCCCTTTGAGGGACTCTTGTGTTATAACACAATATACCTGAATAATTTTAACTATTTTATCTTTAACAATTTAATGACTTCGAAAGCATTGTTTGGTTATACTGCACCATCTTATTTTTCATTAATTGCCTATGAGAAAATCAAGGGAGTGTTCTTGTTGCTGTGATGTGTTTTGCACCGTTGACTAAAAAAAAACAGCATGCACTTATTTGAAATATGGATATAATCACTTACAGTGGTTATTATATTGAAAAATACTAAAATGGCAAGTTTGTATAATGTTTCAAAACAAGAATTTTTTAAAAAAAGAATATATATATTAGCTAATTTACTGCTGACTGCAGATAATAAAACTGTATTGGTGCTTTAGTGGCATCTAAATTAGTTGATGAAAGATGAACTACTGGAGGATAATTTTGTTTTCTCAATTTGGAGTGCTAAAATTGACCAGCATGTGGACACAAATAGATTTTAGTGATATTAACAATGTGGTATTACTCCTGTCAGTCACTTTGTCTATTTGAATTTCTAGATAAGTTTAGTGTTAAAAAGTTTTAATCAACATTATGGCAGTTTTGTTTGCTTTAATAAAACTTTGGAATGGTAAGAAAAACCAGTTAAAGATGATATTTAGTGAAATTGGTGGCTAATTTTTAAATTATTTTTTCATAAATGTTTTCTTGCCTACCTGATCAAATATTAATAATCTCAGTCTCTATAAAGACTACAGTTACCATAAAGCACTGATATGTAGTGTGGACTATTTTATGAAATGAAATGTAACAATTCATTTTAGTTTCTTCTGTAACAGCATTTACATTGCAAATTTACCTTAAAATGCACATTGTAACATATTTTTTGTCTGATCATTGGTGCAGTTCATGTTCATAAATGCTGTGTATATCATCAGGAAAAAATTGGTGTCAATGCTCTGAAATCTCTGGACTGAAATTGTAATGAATTAAAATTTCCTTGAAAATTATTTTTTCTTCTTCTGATCTTGATATGTTCTGCACTCAACCCAACCCCCTCCACTTACAATTAAAATTATATCTGGAATTTTGAGTTTGTAGATAATTTATGTTTCTCACGTTTAAAGGATTGAGGGAAAATATGTTGAACTAGACCAGTTTTGACACCAAAGTTTGACTAGTGACAGTCCATTTATTTTTTTTACTATATAGCAAATACAGTATATGCTCTGCTAATTTCCATAAATGCTGTGTAAGGTCAGAAAAAATTTCAAATTAGAGAAAGAACCCAGCCTAAAACTAGTATCTGGAGAAAGCAAATCAGTCGGATTGTGTCAGGTACAAGACTTACCATATTTCTTAGGAATCATTGAGAGTTATTCTTATCCATAGAGCATGTCTATTTACATTTTGAAACAGTTTTAGATAAAGTAATTTTGTCTTCTGTTAGTATGAATTAAAAAATCCCAGGGCGCCATGCACTTTATTTATCAGACCCTGACTGCATTAAAAATTAGTGTCTGAAATTGATGCTTCAAGGTTCAACTTCCTAGAAAGTTTACATGTGTGTAAATATATGCAATCATTCATATACATCATCCAACTGATATGAAACATTCTGTTTTGTATTTTTGTTTTGTTTTTATGTTGTTTATTCAATTGGCATGCCATGTTCTGATTGTGTGATTGTTTTCAGTAGTTTTTGTAATGTGGCATTTGAATGAAGCTTGAAAATATTCAGAAAATTTATCAGAATCATTGTTAAAGTCTAAGACATTTGTCATGAGTATTTTCTTTGAAAATATATATATCTGAAAAGGCCAGTGATTTCTGTTTTATAATTGTCTGAAAGAACAGTGAAAGAGGGTTTGTTAAGCACAGTAAGACATAAATCATTTGCACATGTGACAGGGATATTAAATTGATAACAATAACTTTGACAATAAAGTCTATGTAAAGTAAGATAGGCTGTTTATGCTCTACTTATAGTCTACTAATTCTTCAGAATTTAGGTACACTGCTTTTGTAATATCAACATTCTGCATATTGAAATGATCCCATCTGATATGATCACAACATTATGTTCTCATTATGATGTCACAATTTATTACGGTGTATTGTGTCACTGTGAACTTGGGGAAATATTGGATGCAAAATGATGTGGTTGCAGCTTTAGTAGAGAAAAATTCTTATGAAGTTTTAATACACTAACAGTCCAATGAAAGAAAATTATAAAGTGAATTAAAAGTAGTCAAAACTTTTTGAAAGCTTAAATGATGATAAATTTGCCATGCAGGCTTTCAGTTGTGGAAAACCCATCTGATTGAACTAATTATGACAAAGTACTCATCAGCATGTACCTTTGTGTATTATGTAAGAGGAATCTGTTCAACCAGTACAAATTTGATCAATATTTTAGTGCTTTCTCAGCTGTTATATTTTGGACAATTAGTGATGGGGTATTTTTTTCAGTACCCTTCTATGTAATGACCCATAATTGAGTATGGATTTTCCATACCCTTCTAAATAATAATAATAATAATGAGGACTTTGTATAGCATCTAATCTTTAGAAGCTCTATTCACTTTACAATATATATGACTACAAAAAAAAACATGAAATTAGAAACATTTCTAAAAAATGTGATCATTATTGAAAGATAAAAGTGATTTATACACAGTAGTTTTAGTTCTGCATTACTAACCTGGACTAATTGTTATGGATGGCCTGCACTATGAGAAAGATAGAAACTTATCAAGTTTGGAATCAAATGTTTAAATTACATATACATTCTGCAAAAATATGTTCAGTTCTTAACAACTTACTTTCACCAAAGTTTGTGAATTGCTTGCATTATGGGTAAGAAAGAAGTCTCTTGATTTTGGACTGAAGATCAGGGCAAAACTGGCCGAAAGAAGTTTTTGAATAATATCTTTTGTTTTAGACGGTACAGCATACCTTGATCAAATTTTTTGGTGGACATGCACTTCAGGCACATAATAAACCTGTTGATTTAGGATCAAAACGTTAAAGGTCATGGTCATTTTGTATGAAAGAAAAATGTTTTTTTTAATGATATTGTTTTAAGTGCAGTTCATTTAAATACTTAGTGAATTAAACTTAGGATAAAAAAGGAAACGTTTAGATTTTATGGTAAGTTTAGTAAGAAAATAATGTTTCCTGCACATTAAATTAGTCTGTACTTTGACCAAAGGTTGAGGACAATAATCTCAAGACTTAGCCATAACCTATATGGTACCCATGTTTTGTAAAGTCAGATACCCCAGCATTTGATAAGCAGTCAGCCTTAATTATACTAAAATATTTTCTCAACTGTACTATAACATACCACATGTACTCGCTTAGAAGTCAAATGGAACTGCAAACAACAAAGATCCTGATCTGTTTTAGTATAATGTACCTGCAAATCAAAGTCAGTGTTGATAGTTCTGCTGATCACTCCCAACAAACTGCACCGATCCATATCAGTTGGTGTATTATGTGATGGCAGATTTGGGTCTGTACAGTTTGCAGTAGAGATCAACCATCCTGTGATTATATATTATGAGTCTATGCTTTTAAAAAAAGTAACAAACAAGAGAAAAGACTACAAGCTTTGTAAAATTTAACAAATAATTTATTTCCTTAGGCTACAAAATAAAAAAAAGAACTTGTGGTTTTACGAATTAAATCCAAATATAATCCAAGCATTAAAAAAAAAAAAAGTTCTAAGTGAATAACAGTTAAAGTCTCAATGAAAATCCAGAATGGAAAACGATGACATATGCAATGGTCAGCTTTGAAATGATGTGTCAACATTCTCTTGTTGAATCAAAAAATAATATTCCAGTTTTGAATGCCGTATAAATTCCAGTAAATGTCTTTGTCCAGGAATTAATTTAGAGCACTTTGGTCTTTCCAGGGTAAACATTCACTTGAATTCAATAATTTGAAACAAAATAAAAATTCAGCCCCAAACTGGACACAACATAAAACAACTGGACGTTTCAAGTGTTAATGTATGGCTGACAGAATTCGTATCATAACATTAGTTATAAGACTAACTAAAATCCAAAACAGATGAAGATCGAGAGTTTATTCTTCTAGAGAAAAAAAAAATAGAAGTTTAGGAAAATTAACACGTGCTTCGTGTCATATATGACCTTGACTCAACTAAATGGTTCTTACGCTGAGAAAGAAATGTTTTTAAAAAAAAAAATTAAAAAATGTTTACCATAACTGTAACTGATTTTAAGGTCAGCAACTAGATGCAATGTTTCTATTATTATGTATTTATATCGATGAAATAAAAAAATTGAAAATAAAGTCAAACAGAACTAAACTTTTTTTTTCAATTCTGAAAAAAAATAAAGTCCAGTAAACAATATTATATTACAATAACATATAATGGAATATTTAAAAAAATTAAACTTACAAACAAACAATTAAATATACATAGAGTACATATCATAATTGTTGGTATTTACAAATTAACATTTTTCTTAATTCTGTTGCCAACCACTCCAGTGGCCTAGTGGTTAGAGCGTCCGCCACAAGAGCAGGAGGTTGTGGGTTCGATCCCTGGCCGAGTCATACCAAAGACTTACAAAAATTGTACTAACAGCTGCCTCACTTGACGTTCAGTATTAAGAGGTTAGTGTTAGGACTGGTCAGCCTGGTGTCAGGATAATGTGACTGGGTGGGGCATCATTCTACATGTCTGTGGCATGACGCCCCAGTGCTTGACATCACTATAAACTGTCTCACGGCAGACATCATAGCGATATGACTGAAACATTATTAAAGCTACGTTAAAATCCTAATCAAACAAACAAACAAAAAATAATTATGTTGCCTAGACAGCATTGAGCATTTTTATATGCAGATTATAGTGAAGGGTAAGGGTAGAGAACTTTGTGTGATGAAAACAGATATGATTTATAATAAGTTTTCATCTACACATGGTGATGAAATTTTATGAAAAATAAGATCACTTTATAGCAGGTCTTTCCACTGATGAAAAAACACATCCATTTTAAAGTATGCAGTTGGAACTACTTGAATGAAGATTTCTCGATTGTGGTTTCCTGAATGAACTTATGACAAATTTACAGAATTTGAATAAATTCATCATAATGCATTTGGTGGGTTATTTTGCTTGCTTAAAAGCCTGAGAATGTCTTGAAAATTACAAAGATTATTATGATGAAGAAGCACTGAAAAAAGGATCCGAAGTACCATTCTGTAATAAAATTTGAATAGATGTGCTCTGTTCTCATGAGTGACAATCAAAAATAAAATCTTATGGCACACCAAAACCTGCAGGTAAGTTTTATTTTACATAACAATATAAACTTTGACATATGAGTAGTATACAATAAAAAAAAATAGCTATAGGTGAAAATAGTAATAAAAATGTAATGTTTAATGACAAGAAATACACCTGTCAGTCATTGTGATAGTTATAAAGTTATTAATGCATGTAACAGAATATCTTAGGATATTCTCACTTATAAATGTTTACCATTAGTAATTAGAGATTAGAATAATTCTTGTACATGTTTTAGGTTTCTGAGGCATATGTCACCTTTCTTGGATGGAATACAGATATATGACTTGAAATAAGAGACTGTTAAATCATACCAGTATGAAAGGAGAAAAAAAGCACGTGTGAAACTAGTCTTGAGAATATGTGAGCTTAAGTTTAGAAGAATCTTATTTGCGGTGTTGGCAGATTTTACAACTCTTAGTGACTGTCTTAATGTTCTTGAAATAAGTGGAAAAAATTGCAGAGCCACACTTGTGCAAAATGTAAAACAAGTCTTAATGAAGAAACTGACCTACTTAAGATATTTAAAATTGGTAAATTTATTCAGTTAAATAACGCTCTTGAATATTCATAGTTTAATGACAGTAAAATAATGGAATCCAAAGAACAAAAAAAATTCAGTATTATATGCACTCAGGTTGAGGAATTGTTCTCCATAACAGCATAATTGGATTAAATAATGTTACAAATAACTTTTTATGTTAGTTAGTCTACCCAGACCATAAGCAAGTGTTAGTCAACATATTTATGTTCCATTATGTAAGTAAATCTGCAATTAAAGATGTTACAAAACTTGCTAAGGTATTCAAAACAAAAATAAGGGTGAAATCATAAGTGTACAAGGCCATTTCCACCGTATTAATAGCCATGGAGCAAGAGCCAAGACATTGTGATGACATAGCACAAACACTACAGAAAAGGTCTTCGACTTGTACATGATATATGCATTTTTAAATCTATATATGATTTTCAGACTTCTCGTTGATGTGGCAGTTCGAGTATACTGTTGTTGAACGCGTGCATATCACATGCTCTTGTCAAGTTATGTTACATAACATTTTAAACTTGCATATTAAGTTAGAGATAAAATTTGGATAATTTTGTATCTTTGACGTTTTGTTTTTTATTCTCAATAGCAAGCAAATTTTACGGATATACCTGTATTAAATCAACAGTTGTTATTAGTATAGTTGTCGGTAATTCAAGGCGTTATACACTTCATTCAAAATCAACCTTTCTTCTGTGGGAGGAGTTGCGGTGGTTTATTTGTTAGCTTGCAAGATGCATGACTGAAAGGGTACAGGTTCGAATCCTACCATCTTACCAGCCTGTCAGCTACAGTGGTGTGTTCTTGTGTAAGGCACATTGTTCCATTTGCAATGAATCAACTTCTGTTTCTCTACTGTAAAGCACCAAAACAATTTTTTGTGGGATTCAGTCATATGCACATTTGTATGTTTGTACAGAATAAACACAAATGTGTGTGTGTGTGTATATATATATATATATATATATATATATATATATATATATATATATATATAATCGTCGGCATCCGTCTGTCTTCGAGAGACGATGGTGTAGCTTCCGATTTGGGTGTCCTATCTGCACCTTCGCGAGTGGCTGAAGAGTCCGACCCTTGAGTGACAGTCTCTGTTGCACTTGCTGCAGGTGTATGCTGATGCTTGCTGAGGATGTTTTTGGTTCGCCTTCCTCCTGGCTCTCTTTGCAGCGAGGTTTGTGTTTCTCATCTCCTCAGTTTTCTGAGTGCCCTGTCTGACAGCAAGACGCCACACGGAGTGGTCGTCATCACAACTCTCCCAATTGTTTATGATGATGTTGGCTGTCTTCATGTCCTTTTTGCAGACATCTTTGTAGCACAGACGTGGCCTTCCAGTTGTTCGTGCACCTTCTACTAGCTCGCCGTACAGCAGGTCCTTGGGTATGCGGCCTGGGTCCATTCTCCTAACATGGCCTAGCCAGCGAAGGCACCTCTCGCTGAGAATGGAGAACATGCTGTTCATGCCGGTGCATTTCAGAACCTCTGTGTTGGGAACTTTGTCCTGCCACTGGATACACAGAATGCGCCGCAAGCATCTCGGGTGGAAGCTGTTGAGTTTCCTCACGTGACTCGCGTAGGTGGTCCATGCCTCGCTGCTGTAAAGGAGTGTGCTGAGCACGCATGCCTGGTAGATGCGCAGTTTGGTCTTCTCTGTGAGGTTGTGATTGTCCCAGACCCTCTGTTTCAGTCTCGCCATAACTGCTGATGCCTTGGCAATCTTGCCATTTACATCAATATCAACGGAGAGGGTGTTGGAGATGGTGGACCCAAGGTATGTGTAGTCCTCAACAACTTCCAGGTTGTACCCATCAATGGCGATGGTTGGAGAGGAGTCTGCATCCTGCACCATTACATTCGTCTTCTTCAGACTGATGGTCAGTCCGAACTCCTTGCAGGCGTGGGAGAGGCGGCATACTAGCTGCTGCAGTCCATCTTCCGTGTGTGATGTCAAGGCTGCATCGTCGGCGAAGAGCAATTCACGGATGAGAACCTTTGTAACTTTAGTCTTTGCACGGAGACGGGCGATGTTAAACAGCTTTCCGTCAGTCCTGGTGTGTATATACACACCCTCGCTGCAGTCCTTGAAGGCGTACTGGAGGAGAATGGAAAAGAAGATGGCAAAGAGAGTTGGCGCAAGGACACAGCCTTGCTTCACTCTGCTGCTGACTGGGAAGGCCTATGATGTTGCTCCGTTGAAGCACACTGTGCTGTGCATGTTCTCGTGGAACGATGTTATGATAGCGAGCAGTCGTGGGGGCAGCCTATCTTCTTAAGGATCCTGAAGAGTCCGCTCCGGCTGACCAGGTCAAATGCCTTGGTCAGGTCTATGAAGGCAATGTAGAGGGGCATCTGCTGCTCACGACACTTCTCCTGCAGCTGTCGTAGTGAGAAGATCATGTCTACAGTTGACCTGCCTGCTCGGAAGCCACACTGGGACTCTGGATGCTAGGGTCTGCAAGCGCGCCAGGACGACGCGAACGCTTTTCCAACAATACTGAGAAGAAAGACGCCCCGGTAGTTGTTGCAGTCACTGCGGTCTCCTTTGTTCTTGTATAGAGTGACAATGTTTGCATCTCGCATGTCCTGGGGGATGTGTCCTTGTCCCCACAACACGGGAAGCAGCAGTCTACCGGTTATAAGCCATAGCTCGATTGGCGTAGAACTTGGCGCCAGGGGCTGCTTTCGACGGTGGGAGAGATCGCCGAGTCTCATTGGAAGCTACCGTCCGTCTCAAGCTGGGCAGCCCCCAGTCAAAAAGGTGCTTCCCTCCATGGCCTGCCTGCTTCACTGGGTACGTGGAGCTTAGAGAACCATCTCGACAAGCAGGCCAAAAAGCTCTGCACCAAGCAAGATACAAAGAGGAAACAAGAAGACTCCAGCTCTTCGTTTCGCAAGCTGGAACATCAGAACCTTGTGCTCTGGACTCACCACTGACCTGCAGAAGATCAACGACGCACGGAAGACTGCCTTCATTGACAGAGAACTCTCCCGAGTGAATGTCGACATTGCCTGTCTTCAAGAGACCCGACTGGCCGACAGCGGCACCATCAGGGAAGCCAACTACACCTTCTTCTGGCAAGGAAAACCATCAGACGAACCCAGGAAGCATGGTGTCGGCTTCGCTGTAAAGAACACCCTCGTCGCCTTCATTGAGCCTCCATCATCAGGCACTGAGAGGATCCTTGCCCTCCGGCTATCAACATCCTCAGGCCCAGCCAACATCTTCAGCGTGTATGCCCCAACCCTCTACTCAAATCCAGAAGAAAAAGACCAGTTCTACGAGGCTCTGGATCAAGCAATATCAAATATCCCCAGTACCGAGGGCCTCTACCTACTAAAAGACTTCAATGCGCGAGTGGGAGCTAACTACGAGACATGGCCCACCTGTCTCGGCCCGCACAGAAGGGGCAAAATCAACGAGAATGGCCAGCGACTGCTGGAGATGTGCTGCACTCACAGCTTATGTGTGACCAACACCTTCTTCAAATGCAAGGAGATCCACCAGGTATCATGGAGACACCCACGTTCCCGCCACTGGCACCAGCTAGATCTAGTCATCACCAGGCGCGCGGAACTAGCCAGCGTCCTTCTCACCCGCAGCTACCACAGTGCCGACTGCGACACGGACCACTCCTTTGTGGCCAGCAAGGTGCGAATAATACCCAAGAAACTGCACCACGCCAAGAAGAATGGTCGCCCACGCATCAACACATGCTGTGCAAGCAATCCAGAGAAGACACAGCAGTTCATCTGCAAACTTCACGAGGCTCTCACCAAAGAGACACCTGATGACACCATCGACTCCAAGTGGTCCCACCTCCGAGACGCTGTGTACAACTCAGCCATTACTGCCTACGGGAAGAAAGAGCACAAAAACACAGACTGGTATGAGGCCAGCTGGGAGGAGATGAAACCCGTGACTGAGGCGAAGAGGAAAGCCCTCCTGGCTTACAAGGCTACGCCTAGCCTTGGTACATTACAGGCCCTCAGGACTGCCAGGAAAAATGCCCAGCAGACAGCCCTATACTGCGCTAACACCTACTGCCTGAACCTCTGCACCAGTATACAGATAGCTGCCGAAACCGGGGATGCAAGGGGCATGTACGAGGGTATCAAGAAGGCAACAGGCCCACCCACCTCTAAGATCGCCCCACTCAAGTCCAAGACTGGCGAAGTCATCAAAGACCAGGGCAAACAGCTGCAGCGCTGGGTTGAGCACTATCTTGAGCTGTATGCAACCCAAAACATCGTCACGGACACCGCCCTAGACGCCATCCCAGACCTGCCAGTCTTGGAGGAACTAGACACACCACCCACCCTGGAAGAGCTTAGCAAAGCCATCGACTGCCTTGCTTGTGGGAAGGCCCCTGGGAGTGACGGCATTCCGCCTGAAGTCCTAAAGATAGGGAAACCAGCACTAATCCAGCCTCTGCACGAACTCCTCTGCCTCTGCTGGGGACAAGGACACACACACACACACATACACACACACACATACATACATATATATATATATATATATATATATATATATATATATATATATATATATATATATATATATATATATATATATATATGATTCAATTGAGGATGGTATGGGGAAGGGGAAGTAATCCTATATTTACATTACCTGTAGGTTTAACAAGGGAATGCTATTATAAAGTCAAAATTGTTTATGGGAACAAAGAATAATGCAGCTTTGCATGATATTTCAGTGCACTGGCCAAGCGACATCAATCTGATTTCATGAGTTGCCTCCATTAGCATGGTACTGCCACTAACTAATAGCATTTAACAACAGTGAATTGTCTAAACATGGTCGAGGCAACCTACTTCAAAAGGATACATCATAAGCTTAACATTAAAAATATGACCACGTACCAAAGAGAACCTATCTCATGTTTATTTCAGGGGAAGGATATATTTGTGCAAACACAAACCAGCAGTGGAAAATTGCTTGTATATGAATCTATTCCAGTTTTGTTTCCCATTTGTCACAATCATGTAGCAACAGTGTTCAAATTTGAAGAACTTTATTTTGATTGAATATAATGGCAATGCTGCTGACCGAATCACTGAAATATCTGATCGATCCGCCAGTGTGTAGCCGTGTTAACGTATCGGAACTTTGGCTAGCGAAGATGAGGAAAATGCTAATATTTTGGGGTACAATCCATCAGTGATCACCTGCTTTTATTAATAACAGCCAATAACACACCACGAATACAATATAGGCCTACAGCTCGATATTTTATTGCTATTCAATCATTTTAGGGGTCTACGGGAGTTGATCGTGGGTGAAAAAAATTGAAAGAGTATAGCTTCCAAGCTCGAAAGATAAACGGGTGACGGTAGAATTTAACATCAAAATAATTATCTATTATGAGCACCTCTCACACACTATCTGAAACCACTGTATAGTGTTTAAAAATCCCCACACGTACTATCAGATGAAAAGGGAAAGATGCAAAAGAAGGGATGAAATCGCGTATCCTTACTGTCGTGGACACGTGAGGGAAACCTTCCCTTTGATTCGGCACGCAGACGTGAGAAGGAAACGTGGCCAAGAGTGATCGAGAGAAATGTGAGATGTCTTTCACAAAACCCTGGTTCTAGTGTACTCGTGGCCTGTTTAGCATGCACTCACTTCATGGCGAGTCACATACATAAGAGAACAAACAACCCAAACGTGGACGGGTATGACGCCGCTGCCGAATTTTCATGTGCTGTAAACTTGCTGTACCATATATACCAAAAATACGAAAATCAAGCCGTCAAGTTTTGCTCAATTCCCTTCTGAACAAGATGAAATGACGCCCTTACCGCTGTCCCTAACAATTATATCATGTAATTAGTTTTATGGCTGGACAAGGATATAACTGTTACCTATCGGTGGGTTTCAGTGGATTAATCCTAGACACATTAACACACAAAACACGTGTGCGATTAACAACATCAATAATTAACATGGATACTTCTTTGAAATCGACCCAGAATACCTGGAGCATTTACGTATTGTACGCAAGATTATCCGTAAGCGCTAAAAGCACTGTCGGTAAATTTACGTGGTTGTCCCCGTATGAGTGCCACAATCGCTGATGAATCCGGACGTAAATTTGCTGAATGCATCAAACTGGTACTAAATCTTAGGACGAAATAGAAGTACATATTACAATTTCGAAAGCTACAGTTGTATCTGAGATCGAGTATAGAACTCTTGGATGGCACTGCATATACAAATGAATATGGATCTATGCACGGTGACCATAAATGAGTTTGCAACATATTTCTTTAAACTCGTTAACAAAGCTGTATCGGGGAAAACTATGGAGAATCTACGTAAAGGAATTTGCGCAGAACTTGTTCGTTATAGTGAACGAAACAAACTTCAAAGACTCATCGTTGAATACCCCCCCCCCCCCCCCCCTTTGATAATGGACTTGTTGGCGTTCACAGTAAAAATGCAATCATTACTTTCTGTAAGAAAATTCTACACATATTCTACATGTAATTTACTATAATACCAGTCAACCACTGAATTTAAAATTTGAGATCTAATGTCTTAAATTCAAATGACTTAAATAAAACTATTATAAATTTAAGAGATAATACAGATATATGTAACACAGGTTATGGCTGAACCAAATTTTAACTAATGAATTTGATACCAGCGGTTATCCGAAAGAACACCCCTTGTTTACCACCAATTAAAAGGGTGTTGGTAAGTTCAAAGGCAAATTATCTGCTAAAACAATCGAAGAGTTTTTAGGACTGGGACCTAAAGTGGACTCGATTGTGGTGAAAACTTTCATTTCCATCGGCGAAACCGGTAGAAATATTAGAAAGTAAACAGGTATTCCCTGGGTTATTGTGCAGATATAACTAACCATAAGTGTGGGTGTGTCTGTATGTGTGGTTTGGATTTTTAACGTAGCTTAAAAAAAAAAAATCGGTTAAATTTCTACAGTGTGGCAGTTTATAGTGATGTCTAGCACTGGGACATCATGCTACAGATATGTAGCATCAAGTCCCATCCAGTCACATTAAATAAAGTCTTTTGGAATGTTATTCAGTAAGGACTCACTTGTTCAGGTAGCGATTATAGCGCAAAGATGATCGTTAGATGCTAAAGGTAACGTCATAGTGTGTGTATTTCAAAATGAAACAGTGCTAGACCCAAAGAACGCGCAATTACCGGAAATTTAAAAATATTGCACCTGCTGATATTGTCTATAATGTTTTAACAGTTGTGCCTGTAAACAATTGTAATTGATTAAAAGTGATTAGTCCAGACAGGGTCTGTGAATGACGCAAATATACTATGTGATTATGATAGAAGAACTATGATGGACTCTCTATTTTACTGACTTGGAGAAGAAAAAAAAATAGCCGAAACGGAGCAAGCAACAGCTGCGAGTTCAAATCACCACGAAAACCGCGTAGATCGTGAAATACAAACGCGCGTGTTTGGTTGTAGATGCAATGTTTGTGGTCTTGCTGTGACAAATATGTGCACCAATAAGAATTGTTTTCTGAGCTATATCTATAGTAACCAATGTCTCTGGTGGTGCTTGGAAATTCATTTTTCTACGATTAAACTCACGAATACGCGTTGATTCAGACATTTTTGCAGCAGTACAAAGCAGTCTCAACACGACTAGTAAAGTATATTCGGTGATTATCGAGGATAAAATTAGAGCGGCTGAGTTCAGGATTGTGTTGGACGAAAAGGAAAATCACCGACAACTCTGAGCACAGGTAAGGAACCGCGTGGCAGATTTATGGACAATAGAAAGTCGAGTAAAACAGTCTTTACTCATACAATTTGATGAATTCAAAATGCACATATAAGTTGTCTTTTCATACATAAAGAAAATTAGTAACAGATGACTTCGATCAGGTAATATAATAACGAGATGTATTGTGCGAAAATTAATCAAGACGCATTGCGTTCTTCTAACATTATTTCGGGATAAGATTACATTATCGCACGAATTCTTTGGCGTATGCCCAAGCATGTGCAATACCTGTAATATTACTTCGTATTAAAAAGACACTAAAAATACATAAAGTCTCATTATAATTTGCTTCCCATTCATAGTACACACACACGTTCTCTCTCTCTCTCTCTCTCTCTCTCTCTCTCTCTCTCTCTCTCTCTCTCTCTCTCTCTCTCTCTCTCTCTCTCCAGCATTCGTGGTTACATCATTTCAGATGAAAACACCCTTAATATTCCTGCCCAAAAATACAATAAAAGGTGTATTTTTTCTTCTCTCTATCTTAAAAGTCCTTGATCAACGAGTTGTACTTTTGTACGATCACCCACACAAATATTAAAAAAATATGGATACCAATAAAATCTTCTAGTTGTTTTTTTTGTTGTTGTTTATATCATCAATATTGCCACATATATCAGTCATAATAAAATATTAGTACATAGATAAACATCAATCAGTAACTCAAACCACTTATGTTAATATCTATGTTAGTTGGCTTCGTTCGTTTATATCATCAATATTGCCACAGACATCAGTCATAATAAAGTATCATCTATTCACAATTGTTTACTTGGTGAAGGAGATACACTATGAAAGTAGGTCATGTATTTCTTTTACATAAATGCACAAAACATTTGCTCAATCATGGACAGGTATCGAGGTATAACAAAAATCAACCAGTAACTGAAACAACTTGTAATACAATCCTATAGTCATAATCAACGTAACTCTGCATTTACAGCCATGATTAAAAAATAATAAAAATTAGATAAAGTCACCATCAGTTTAAAAAAAAAAATATAGATATACATAACACTTCGCTAATCTATCGTCTGGATCAATCATCTATGGCAAGTTTTGTTCCAAATTACACCAGTCAATCATACATCAAAATAATGTGAAATAAAAATTCTTTTAATAGTATCTAAGAGATGCAATGTTTTTGTTTTTTTAAATACCAAGAACAACCAGTGAGGAACACTAGGAAATTCTTTTTCTATAAAAATCTAATACGAAACGGTAGCGCGCATCCAAATACACAATCAGATCCATCTCAGCCTTTTTGCCAGAGGCAAATAACCAAACATTCTGTATGTATTCTGCAACTACATTCGGAAGTTATTTCAAGATCTGACGGAAATGACCGAGCGATGTTTTGATGACATCGGAAAGAGACGAGAACGATGCGAGAGGTCGAAGTTATTCGACTGGCATATTAAAGAGGCGAGTGTAACCGAATGTTGGGGGTGGAAGTAAACGGAAATAAACCAATCAAATCACATTTTATTTATAATAACCAATCGATACCGCTTTTTCATTTACGTACTTGTCGTATCAGGTGAACCATAAAAAATATTTACTGGTCTATTTTTAGAAGTTATTTTATTACATATAAGTACCGTCGAATAGTTAGTGACTCAATTCGCCTGTATAATTAGCTAGAATATTGGAGACGCAGATTCATTTTATGTGAGATTGGCGGATTAGCTAATTAATCGTACTTTTGTCAATAGGAGAAACGTTATATCTTTGTACAAGATATGGCCATTGACAGGTTTCAGATTGCAAGGTTAAAGAGTTTGTAAAGTTCGACCCAAGATGACTACATCGCAATCGATAGCAGCAACTTCCAGAGGAGTCCGACTTTACAAGCTCGTTATACTTGGAGATGGCGGAGTTGGCAAAAGTGGTTCGTATACTGATTTTGGAGAGATGAATGATCAGAAACTGTACTGTGTCGTTGTTTGTAACCTTAATTTAACCGCTGGAGATCACAGGGGCTCGTATCGTTGCTTACAATCGACCGGACCTACATATACTATATAATAACTAGTATATGTAGGACCGGTCGATTGTAAGCAACGATACGAGCCCCTGTGCTGGAGATAGATGAAAGCGTAAAAATAAAAAATAAAAATCCAACTTCCCGTTGCCCAAACAAATTGACATGTCTGCTAGCTTCGTGTATTACTTCTTAAAGCTTTGTAAACAGTAATCGTATGGAAATTAGAGCAGACAAAATATTTCATCCTATAATCGGACTCGAGAAAAAATTAAATAATACCTGGAATTCGGCGGTGGGTGGGACTATGCAGTTGCTGCTAGAGAGCATTGCCCCTGTGCGCAAATGGTTAAGCAGACGGCACAACAGGTCACCACAAGATGCCACTACGTGTTGGTGTATAAAGGAGTCCCTTTAATTAACTAGTTTCTGGCAAAATATTACAATGCATGTGTGTGCAAGTCATGTCTGTGTAAGACGTGACTTTATGGTGAATTGCATTGCTTGAGACATTATGTTTAAGTAAATACAGTTTCCAAACTGCTATTGTGCTAACCAGGAATGACAGTGCATTGTAATTATGAGATCTGTTGAAGATTGTTGACAATTTAGTAAAATCTAAGTGTCAGTCAAGCACGAGACCCCATCTACTGAGTGGCAATTTCGTTGACATCTTCCTAAGCACATTGTGGCTGAATGGTGTGAATCAGACATTTAAAGCAATGCCATATATATTACACTGGAAGGGGGGGGGGGGGGGAGATTATCAGTGGCCATTCATTTCACAATAGCTGTTTGACAAGAAGTTGACATTTAATTTTTTAAAATCTTTTCTTAAAGATCATGCTGATTTGTTTAGTTACAGTCAGCCTCCAATCCATTATGAGTTATATCCAACCTCCTCCTGTTTTGCAGAATACTCACCTTGCACAATTAGAGTCTAACTGAAAGTTATCCCTTTATATCATTCAAATTTCAAACCATATTATGCTCTTTCCATGCTGATGTATGTAGTCTTGTGAAAAAGCACCGTCTTCATAAAGAATGCTGCTTTCTTCATGGTAGTAGTAACCGCTCCAGTGGCCTAGTGGTAAGAGCATCTGCTGCAGAAGCAGGAGGTCATGGGTTCAATCCCTTCCCATGTCATACCAAAGACTTACAAAAATGGTACTAACAGCTGCCTTACTTGATGCTCAGCATTAAGAGGTTAGTGTTAGGACTGGTCGGCCTGGTGTCAGGATAATGTGACTGGGTGGGACATCATTCTACATGTCTGCAGCATGATGCCCCAGTGCTAGACATCACTATAAACTGCCTCATTGCAGACATCGTAGCGATATGACTGAAAAAATTGTTAAAGTTATGTTAAAAATCCTAATCAAACAAACAAATTCATATAGAGTTATCTAGTGGACTAAAAGGAGGATTTGTTTGTTTGTTTGATTAGGATTTTTAACGTAGCTTTAACAATTTTTCAGTCATATCGCTACGATGTCTGCTGTGAGACAGTTTATAGTGATGTCTAGCACTGAGGCATCATGCCGCAGACATGTAGCATGATGTCCCACCCAGTCACATTATCCTGACACCAGGTCGACCAGTCCTAACACTAACCTCTTAATGCTGAGCGTCAAGCGAGGCAGCTGTTAGTACCATTTTTGTAAGTCTTTGGTATGACTCGGCCGGGGATCGAACCCACAACCTCCCACTTCCGCGGCGAACGCTCTAACCACTTGGCTACCGGAGCGGTTCTAAAAGGAGGAAGCTGTATATGTTAATGCAAATTTGATTAAATAATATATTTCCATCATTTAAAAAGGGCCACCATTACGTTACTTGATACATGACACTGTGGTCACCCTAATTTTGATTTGGAATTTTGGGAACTATTTTTGGAATAGATCCTAATACATAGACTTCCAAGCAATTTTCCATTAGCCCAAAGTCTAGTTGTGCTATAAACAATGTTTTCCATTGGTTAGTTTGCTTACACATGAGCAGAAGGTGACAAGTTTTTTTTGCTTAACGGACCCATAATTTTTGTATGGAGAAAACTTTTTGTTAAATATGTCCACCTTATCTATTTTTTTACCTGTTCATGTGCACTTAGACCGGTCTGCCTTAGATCTGAGGCAATAAAGTCTAAAATTTGGAGACAAAATCGATTCCGACCATGGGCAAATTTTGGGTGGAAAAAGAATGGGTCCAAAAAATTAGGCTTTTTCCTCTGTATTTTGTAGTGTAACTAAAATGTCCAGATTATTTGGTATCATTGTAGAGTTAAATTTGCCTACCTTTCTATAATGCCACCCACTTTAGTGTATCACACATGACCATGATGCTACAGACCATGGCAATAGGCTACTACCTCCTGCCCCATAAACGCTGATCTAGGTGGTTTATGTGTTAATGGGAGATTGTTCATATACTTGGTGAATACAATTTAAAATATTTTATTGATAAGGAAAATTTATTGTGAAGCTGGATATAAAATAGCAATGTTTCCTGAATAAGATCCATGTGACTTGATATAATTTTTTATGATTGCTGTAAAGATTTTTTCACTATAATTGGTTTGGATTAAAGAATACTTACTGTGTAATTTGAATACCTGTTAGGATTAGGTACAACTTTGCCTACAATATTGCCCTCACCCCTCCTTGCTTAACTTGTATACATTATCGTTGATAATTGCTATTGTTGGTCTATGCCTCCTGTTTAGGATGCCATTTCAGTTGCAGTACACAAGTAGAACTAGAGCTACAGGACTTGAAATTAAGAATTTGAAATAACATATTTTGACTTATAAGTGATGTTTGGTTTGTGTGACTATTTTTAGAACTTATATCTCGCTATAATTATAAATTACTTTTACTTTGTATATGCAGTGAAGTAAATGTAATATTAGGCTGTATACTTTGTATATGTAATATAAGGATGGGTAAAGTGAAAACAACATTGATCCATGCTTTACTTGCATTTCACTTATAAATTATGTAAGTATTTATGTGTTAAGTATAATTGATATGAAAGTTCATGGACTAAAACTCTTTTCCAAAAAATAAAAAATATCTATCATTGAACACTAAACATACAACACCAGGAAGTTTTTTTTTTCATTGGCAAAGGTAAGAGCACAAAAGATTTCCAGGGTGAATGTTATAATTTAGACATGGTCCTGCTTTCGTGTCTGGAATTCAATGCACAGCGTCTGCATCTACAAACTAACATGTTCTTTAGAGTGGTTTTGTTTTGTGTGCATTTTATGATTTCCAGAATCATATCCTATTGAAATGTGGCCAGTCTTCCATTACCAGCTAAAGTAGAGTGACTACCAACTCTAACTAAAAACTAGAATATTAATATTAGCCTGCTGCACATGAGTATAAACCTGCTTTCAAATTTGGTCGTATGAGCCTACTTGATGATGATGGAATCTGCCTGATGCATATGTTTGAAAATTGTATTTTTTGTCTTGGGGAATAACATATGCAGCTGCATATAAATATCGCTTACTTATTTTATTTCTGCTATAATTTGGATAGAAATATCGTTTCGTAAGATCAGAACTTGTATATAGCCATTTCCATGTACAACTATAAATTCAGTGAAGCTGATTTATATTTGTATAAGGACTGGGGGTTGGGGATGGGAAGAGACTTTAATTAAAATCTCAAAATCATTTTATTTAGCGGAAATTCACTTGGATCTAATGTATAAATAGTGAGTGAATCACTTAAATTTCACTGATATATGAACTCAGCTTCATTTATTAAGTGCAGTAACTAATTCTTCTATATAGCACTTATAAGTGACCTATCAGTGTAGTAAGTTACTGGCTCATAAGTCACTTAAAAGTGGTCTACTTCATTTATAAGTTAAATACCTAATTTGCACATGAACTTCTTAATTTGTATATAAAATTAGAATTCAGGCGTCAGCAATCTTTCAGAATGATTGTACCAGGTTCACTCAATTAATAGAGTGCCATCAGTTAGGTAGTATTGATCCATTTAGTACATACAATAGAAAACTACAGCTTGTGCTACATGTCTTTCCGAAGAGTCTGGTTTGCCACCATTGGCACATGGCTGCAGACACTTGTCCTAATCACTGACCTTTATGTCATTTATAAATTACATAAGCAGAGAGAACAGTTATTTATAAGCCTTTAGTAGTATGAATTTGAGTGACCTTTAAGCCACACAGATTTTTTAAAATTTTCATGAGATACAGGTTCAGCCAATTAATTTTACTGCTCCTGCCAAAATTGCACTGGTTCTGCTAAAATCAAACAGAATCCAGTTCAGTTCTTATTTCAACATTTATTATTATTCATTAACCTGACCCAATAGTTTTAGCCATGGTGGCTCATTGGTTAGTGTGCCATACTCACAACTGATAGGGTGCAGGTTTGAATCTGTCTAGGTCAGTTGCTGTTGCATATCCTTGGGCAACGCATTTTACTCCAGTTGCCTGTTTACAGTATTACTACTTATGTTGCTGTGAAAAAGCATCAGACAAGCAACAGACAAAAGAGTAGGAATTGTATATCACCAACAAAACTCGTGAATGGAGTACCCAGTACAAATCACTATTCACCAAATACTCTGTACAGAACTCACACAACATCACATCCATCACCTGGATTATACTTAAGCCATTTGTGTTTATTATCTAAATCATGCTGTTTTGGTGCTGGCTGTGCACCTTGCAAATACTACCATATTTTTACAACTCTAGGCTTCAAGCTATGTAAACAAAAGAAGCAAAACTGAACAAATTTAGTAAAATCAACAAAGAATTTATTTCTCCAAGTTACAAAGTGAAAATTTAAGGAACACTTACAGTAATATCAATTAAATAACCGATAATCCTCTGTGTCCATTTAAATGTCTGATAGTATAGAATATTACAGTTGAATTCTAATATTATTGAATATCCTGATGTTCCACGTCGATACAATTTAGAATGTCTTTGAATGATTTCTCATTATTTCCAATTTGGTGTTAGTCCAAAGTTAATGAGCACTTAGTAATTCCATTATATAATTTTAAAAAATAATTCCTTTTGAATTATATCTGAACACATCCACAGACTCTAGTCATGGATTCTCACAGATTGATATAAAACGGGAATGAATTAATTGTTTATCAAGTCCCTATTTATTTACATCCCCACTTGACCGGGGGGGGGGGGGGATGACGCTATATAGATACATGTATAATGAACATCTGAGAAAGTATTGGTTGTAAGGTGACGTTGTTTACATTTGCAACATGCACAATAACAGAATGTTGATATACCTCTATGTTACTTTCATATACCCTGGCTGAAATTTCATTGGATATTGTACTTGTGGAAATTGTAAATGATCTATGCACACAGCTAACTAAAATGACTGCTTACATGTGCTAAAAAATAATAGCCTGAATTAGTCTAAAGTACACTATCTTTAGTAGTTTAAAAAAATAAGGAAAATCAATTTTGCCAGACTAATCAATAACAGTATCTGAGAGTGCAATGAATGAATTATCAAATATATAAAAAGTATTTTTAAAAAACACATTATCGGCTCTTTTAAAAAAAATACAATTTACCTCTGAAGTCCAGGAAGTGAAAACGATCAAGCAGAATTAGCAGTTTTTTGGGAGGTACAATTTTGAAGTGAGACTAAGCTGTATACTATATAACAATATTACACCCATCAATCAAATAACAAAATAAATGGAATTAAAGGTTCAATTATAATTAAAATATACAAGGTTATGTTTTTTAAAAAAAACAGTAGAACCAATGAGGACACCTGTAGAAATTTGTTTTCTTTAAAATTCTAAGCTTTCGTATTAAAAAAAAAAAATGAAACTGGTGACCGCCACATATATGTCATTCAGATGTACAATTTAATGAAACTGTAAACATGTCTTATTCTTGAACATTGAGAATATTGTGGACTGTGTCAGCATCTTATTTACATCTTACAATCATGGACAAAAAGTTAGCTGTGTAAACATGTTGTTTACAAATGACCATGATCATTTATAAAAACATGAGCACACAACATACATATACATCACAAATATGTATACAAATGTCCAAGCACAATGCATTGCATGTTTATCAACAACAATATAAAAATTATGACACATTGTTTGGTATAATACAGAATTATTCACCGAGTAGCCAAGCATAACTCTATTATGTTTGATCAGTAGTAGCTTGATACCCTATACTTTTTGTTATCAATATTGAAATAAATGCCTGGGAGCAGTTAACCAGTCAAGTTATACATGTGCACTGACCATTTTGACAATAAACACACTATTGATGAGTGATACATGTGCACTGACCATTTTGACAATAAACACACTATTGATGAGTGGTTTAACACCTGTCAATTGTCACCATGAACATTTATTGTTCCTTGTCAAATGAAGCATGATAGTAGGTACTTGGGTCACACAATAAACAGATTAATTAGTCATTAAATGAATTGCTAGCTCAGAACTACTTGTTAACTGTTAATGATAGTATTCTGTGGTCAAATTTTTATTGTTGTAATGGATTAGTTATGGCTGTTTTTTTTTTAGTGATGTGTCTGCACAATTACAAACTGTAGGACAGTGGATTAACATTAATTCTGAACTCTGGACCTAGCCTGCTTTGCTACACTTATCATCATAAATGATACTACATGAAAGGAACACAAACTTGAAGAAATCAGTTTGTAAATAAACGTTTCACAAGAATAATATAATGGTAAATGCATGGAAACTAGTTTTCTTGCCAGAAAATTTTTGCCATGAATAAAATAAGAGTGGGGTACATTTGTATAGGTAGTAGTGCATGTTTAAGGGCTTGACTATGATCATATCAGATACTGTGATGTGGGCAAGGCACATTGTTCTACTTTCATGCCACGATATAAGCTTTAAAATGTTATTGTACCATAAAACACCAGAAAAGTTTGTTAAATGATAAAATAATTGAAATAATCTTGTCTCTTTTTTTTATTTTAGCACTGGTTATACAGTTTGTCAGCCACAGATTTCTTGAGTACCATGACCCAACCATAGGTTAGTACAGTATTGAAAGTAACTTTATTTTATTGAGTACCATGACCCAACCATAGGTTAGTACAGTATTGAAAGTAACTTTATTTTATTGAGTACCATAACCCAACCATAGGTTAGTACAGTATTGAAAGTAACTTTATTTTATTGAGTACCATGACCCAACCATAGGTTAGTACAGTATTGAAAGTAACTTTATTTTATTGAGTGCCATGACCCAACCATAGGTTAGTACAGTATTGAAAGTAACTTTATTTTATTGAGTACCATGACCCAACCATAGGTTAGTACAGTATTGAAAGTAACTTTATTTTATTGAGTACCATGACCCAACCATAGGTTAGTACAGTATTGAAAGTAACTTTATTTTATTGAGTGCCATGACCCAACCATAGATTAGTACAGTATTGAAAGTAACTTTATTTTATTGAGTACCATGACCCAACCATAGGTTAGTACAGTATTGAAAGTAACTTTATTTTTATTGAGTACCATGACCCAACCATAGGTTAGTACAGTATTGAAAGTAACTTTATTTTATTGAGTACCATAACCCAACCATAAGTTAGTACAGTATTGAAAGTAACTTTATTTTATTGCTTCAAGTATGTGAGATGAACAGAATATATAGTGGTTACTTGCTTGTATCGAGTGAATAATGAATATATTTCATCAGGTTCGTGAAAAACTCTATACATTAGTTGTATGTAGTGAAGCCATGAGTAAGAATAGTTAAGTGTTTCACCTATTAGTTTAAATATATCCATCATTGACTTGAAACTGCTAACATTTTACCTATTCTAATGCTATAGTATGTCACACCTACTGTTTCATATAAGCAATATGTCATGCAATAACATTAACAATTTATTTTAAAAGTGATGTCAACATTTCATATTTTTCAAGTTCTTTGTAAAAACCACTGTACCAGTGGGCTTTCAAAAATACTGTTTTCCATTGAGTTTTGTCCACATTTTTTCCCAAGTAGAAAAATGGCTGAAAATTGAGGTTGGTCATTTATGTGTCCAGAACATTTTAGATGAAAGACTTAATAGTGATAAGTAAGATTTGGTGCTAAATCAAAGGGAATAAAATAAACATAATATTATAATTGTAAGTAAGGACGTGTATATTACGGAATAAAGTTTATATATTTTTGTCTACAGAAAAATCTTAACTTGTCATTCCAGAAGATTCATACCAGCAGCAAGCCAGAATTGATGGGGAGCCAGCAAAATTGGACATTCTGGACACCGCAGGACAGGTTTGCCATTCTTATTTGAATATTAGAAATTACAACATACCAATATTAATCTATTATTTGTATTGCAAGTAAATATGTCACAAAGATTTTACATTGGAAATATGTTGATTTAACAAATAAATGGCATTAAATTGCTATCTTATGGTGGCAGCAGATTCCAGTTTTTTTTATATGTAACTGCTCTGAACCCATATTCCATCCTTAATGTCCAAATATGAAAAATGGGGTTGGAATATTCGGAGGAAACACATATTAGAAAAATTTAAAATCTCTGAGCTGAACTTTGGTGCAAAACTATTTCACAGTGATATGTTGCTTGAAGCATTGATTTCAGATCTTAATAAGCATGCATGAGAAATGAAAAATTGTAATCTCTTTTATTATATATTGAGACGATAAGAACCCATATTGATACAAAAACCCATGTATCAATACAAGTTTGGGGACTTGTTTATTGAACTACAAGAAGACTTAAGTTGATTTTACAGAAAATTCAGCCCTTGTTTATACAACAATATATAATTTTGAAGATCTTTTGTCAAAAGTTAAATCAACCATTTTGTCTTTAAATGATAGAATTTTTAACCAAACTGTCTTAAGGAATTTGGGTTGGTTGAAAAATCTTGTTTGAGATTTTATTGGTGCACATAAATTCAGGGTTAAAATTTTTTCATTACAAGATAAAATTCTAATACTTTGCAGTTATGGAATTTTTTTTTCATAAGGTGATAGGAAATGTTTACTTTGTATAACTAGCTTATATATTGCTCTAAAATTCTTTAGAATTAAAGGTGGAAAGGAAACTTTAAATTATGTTGTTTCCACATAGCAACATAATGCAGGCTGCAAAGTAAAGTTAGAATTTGTATTCTGTACCTTGAAATGGCTTTAAATGCCAATTTATAGGAATAGAGTCAGATTTGTTTATTGTGACTCGTTTTGTGGTTGATCATCTTTTCTGACAGGTTTTGGAGAGTCTTGAAAGAGAAACATCTTCAGATTTGGAAAATGCATGTTTCATAATCCAAAATGGATTCATTTCAGTATTGGTCATATGTTAATCTTAAAAAAATTGATTTCATCCTGGAAAAGACCTGGAAATTTATATTTAGAAAAGTGTGCAACCATGTAAACGTGCATAGATCCATTCATGATTTCAAGGTTGAGTTATCCAAGTAAACATCACACACTGATTTGAAGTCGTGTCTTTTTATTTTTATACAAAACTTTTTGGTTTCTGCTCTTGCATATTTTAAGACTTTAGGTTTATAGACATTTTGTATTGGTTCAGAATTATGTAACCATCTTGATATTTTCACATTGATATTGTAAAGAAAGCGATGTTGTAATGCAACTTAGGTTCATGATAATATACAGATTTTAAGAAATGGAGGTGAAAGTAAAATGATTTTATGAAGACATTTTTATATGCTACAAATTTTGAAGGGATGTAATTCTTGTGGTAGCTGAAAATTGTCATCTCACAAGAAAGGCACAGTAATTATTTAATCCTTCCTTTCAGCATGTATGTTTGTACATGCATATGCACAGTCACAACAGTTGATGCCACTGTTTTTGTTTTAGCTCACCAGACTCTACAAATTTCCAAGATTAAGGTTATGTAGTTTATGGTATGATCTGATGTCTGTCATTCATTCGCTTTTACTATTTACATCTTGTCTAAAACTGCTTAGCAAAATGTGTCTAAAATTGACAAATATCATCCTGGCATAACGCTTTTTAAAATTTGTTCAAACGATTGCCGATTTGCTATTGGACATTCATGGTTACCATTAGTAAGAATATATTTCATTGAACAAACTTCTTCCTAAGAGCTGTACAGCCGAACGTTATCGAATTTGAGCAAAAACATAAGAATATATTTCATTGAACAAACTTCTTCCTAAGAGCTGTACAGCCGAATGTTATCGAATTTGAGCAAAAACATACTGGAAAAATTATATTTAAAATTTGTTTTAATGAACAGATGCAGTTCAAGTCTTATATGTGGCTGTTGTTACTAAATAATGTAAACAATCCTTTTGATAGTTTCTAACTATAAAAAAATGCTTAAGAAAAACTTGACCAAATTCAATGGGAAGTATTGTGGGACAAAGGTCTTTAACATATTTTAATATAAAGACGATCAAAAATGTCTCAAAAACAACACAACAGAGTTTGTCCAAATTTTGATAGAAGGCATCCTGGCAGTTATTAAAGTGATGTGAGGTCACATGACCTGGCTTTGATGGCAGTTATTAAAGTGATGTGAGGTCATCTAGGGTCTCATGACTGTTTTCAAAAACCTGTCCTACAGGCTGAGATAGACAACTATTATTTTAAGATATGATTGCAGTCATGTCTTCTGATAAACACAGCTGTCATAAAAATGCAGTGAACCACAAAGTTGTTTGGACTTTGGAGTGAGGGTCAGAAAATAAAATTTACAAAAGTAAGAGATGTGATCCTTTGTTGAAGAACATTAGGTTTTAGAGAGACCTGATTTGCAGCCACCTTGATAATAATTATTTGGTGATGATTGTGGGATGATACAAATTTGTAAACTGGATGAGTTACTTCAATGCATTTTCCCTGAATACATATTGGACACTGCATATAGCTTGTTTTGATAAGTAATGCAATCTACAGAATTTCTTGTCACATTTTTTATAAGGGTGCGCATGTTTTGGATTTTTAATGTTGCTTTTAATTTGTTTCTTATATCACTATGGTATCTGCAGTGTGGCAGTTGATAATGATGTCTAGCTTGGGGGCATCAAGCATGTATCATCCTGTCCCATCCTGTCACATTATCTTGACACCAGTCTGACCAGTCCTAACACTAGCATTAATAAGCTGAGCACCAAGCAAGGCAGCTGCTAATACTATCATTATGTCTTGGGTATATTTCAGTGAAGAGGGTAAAACCTTATCACATTATAGGTACTGGTGTAATGATAATGGTATATATTGGTACACCATAATATCACAGTGAAATGTGAAGTAAGCTTATATTCAAAGCCCTCACCAACCTAACCCTTGTCATAGATGAGAAGAGTTTATGGGATGGTCTTTTGTCCATCATCCATCCATCCATTAGCACATTTATTATTGCTATTCTTTTGAAACCACTTGAAGGATTGCCTTGAAACTTTACTCTCATGGTCTACTTCATCCTAAATGAAAATTGTGCTTCCAACATAACCTCCACAGTAGCCAAATTAAAAAGTTTCTTTTCACTACTCGTCATGAATGGAGGGACATATAAACTCAACCGACCTTTATTTAATCCCAGTAATAATGACCACTTATACGTTATATTTATTTTAAAAAAAAAAAAAAAATTAAGACTGGCTACCAGTATCTGTATATAATTTATTTCAGCATTTAGCCAGGTTCCCAGCCTTATCGTAGCTACTGCAGTTAGAAACCCAGTATCCAGCTCTTTGAATGACCATATCGCGAAAACAGACAGACATCACTGAATAGTAAAAATTATTCTGATAAAAAATGTGCATAAAAACACCCCCAAGCCCCACTGAAGTTTTTATATATTGGCAGATGGTACAGTCTGTAAATGTACTGTAAATGGCTAATGTACTTTTCTTAAATTGCTATTGTAGTGCTGAAATTAAGGTAGTTGTTGCCTATATTATTTGTCTTTAGAGTTAATCCCTATTGCCTGGAGGCGAATAAGGTCTTTGTCTATTAAACCAGCAAGTGAGGATCATTTCTAGGATTCACTTGATAGTATCAAAGGCTTGTGATGCTTGTTGCTTTAGTTTTTTGTCTAGATTTTATAGTGATTACATCTCAATCACCAAGCTGTCATCTATTCAAGCTGGTGCAACAGGGTTACACATTTTGCTTTTAGACTTAATCCTTGTATGCCTTTTTTTAAATTAAGTCATTAACGTATGTCTCTGAGAAAATTATTCTGTTTCTGAATGTGATAACTTTCTTTTTATTATTATTATTAATTAAATATGCAATGTACATGTATACATTTATCATATTTTCCCAAAAGCCTAGTAAAAACCGTCTTTACAGTTGATATTACAACTGAGCACTAATAATTTTCTTTTTTTTTTTGCCTGGTACTTTAATAAGAATGGAAAAACCTCCAGCTAAAAAGAGACATATTTTAAGGCTGAGAAAATAATTATTGTAACTGAAAGAAGAGAGAAAGAGAAGACCTCTCGCAAAATAGCAGTTGAACATCAATAAAACACATATAGGTTGTTATAAAGGAAAAAGAGCAAGTCATGACTTTATTTGCTGATAAATGTTCATGTGATCTTCAAATGTAAAGTTTATCTTTATTGCTATATAATTTTGTTTTCAGAATGCTTACAATATTTTAGCAAATTGTTAATAAAGAATAAGATTTATGTACCATGGTTGCGGTTATTTTTCTTTAATTTGTTCTGAAACTGGACCTTGGAAACTGGTCTTTTTGTACAAAAATATTATGAGAGAGAATCTGTCTCAAGAGACTTTTTTGTTGGCAGAATGAACAGTCTCTTATATGATGTTTTACTGTATAGACATTTTGTTTTCACCAGATGACTTCTTATGTTTCGTTGGTCCTAAGTGAAAAATGGTGCTGACCTGATGTCTAATATTGCTGGCAAAGTGGCCAGCTTGAAAATCATTCTTCTTCTGAATGAATGCTAATATCATTGTGGGGTTCGCTAAAAAAGACTTCTTATTCAGTTTTTGTTGGTCCTAGGTCAAAAATGGTGCTAATCTGATGTCTGGTATGTGACCATCTTGGAAATAATGTATTCACTACTAATCTTAAATGTGTGAAGAGTTGTGATTTTGTTCAGCCAAAACACAAAGTATAAATAGATCGATGATGGTGTTAGTCAATCTATATTCAGAATTTTAGCCTTTATTACTGTCAGTCTTTAATGAACAGTTGTGTGCCTTGTAAAAAATAAATGCATATCACTTTTCATAAAGATTACCTCAATTTGTAGGAATGCTTATATCATTGTACAAGAGTAACTCGTGAGTGCATAATTCAAGGTAAATGAAACAGCTATGCATGCCTAGCTGAAATGTGATCTGGAAGAATACAATTTGGTAGAAACAATGAAAACTGCATGTAATTAAGTGCCACTGATTTGTATTTGTTTTCTTTTGTTTTTATAAACATACCACATTTGATAGTAACAAAGGGTGGCATGTACTGGCATTAATAATGTTGCTGCCAAAACAAATCACCCACCTCAATATTTTGTCACCAATTTTCCCAAAAATGTTGCCATTTTTAATATACAGTACTACCTCTTTATCTTGCTATCCCTGAGACCAAGGTAATATTAATAACATAAGCAGATGTTGAGACAGATTTCACTGTAGGATTTCCACAGAGAGAAAATAAACAATGGAAATTTTGGCTAATTGTAGACAATACTAGTCAGAAATACATGTGTTGTCAAGTTACTATTGTGTAGAAGAATACATAATGCAGCGAATACTGTATATGTATATGAAATTTTCATGAATTAGAGTATGGATCATGTTAGAAAATATAAATATCATATCATTATTAAAAAATAACTCGTATGTAAATTTTTTAGTTGTTTGATCTTTATCCCATTGTTAAGAATTGTGTCAGTAAACAATTCATAGAGATATTGTTGCCAGTAGCTTGTGACTTTATAGTTGTTTATATGATACATACACATAGCCTAGATATTGATCAGCTGGAGACAGCTATCAGCTTGCTGAGGCTACTAAGGGGAAGAGGCTGTTAATAAGAAAATGAAAACACATGAAAAAATTAAAAATGTTTAACAAACCTATTTTCAGCCAATATCTATGGTTTCAAAAGATTTAAAATTTAGTTTGCCTTGTATACCACATTTGGTAGCAATCATAGGCATAAACATTTTTTCTGCAAAGTAGAAACTTTCACTTCACAATAAAAGTGTTCCACTAGCTTTGGAAAATGCAACAATTGATAAGTTTAATTTTTTTTTTAAAGCTTGGTTCTGACTTCATTTGATGAAAGGTGCTTTTTTTATTATTGAAAACTGTAGTCAGCTTGCTTTGATGAAGTGTGCAAATTATAGTTTGTTATTGCAGCAGTAATATCAAATAATTGTAGAACACTGATTCAGATTGATTTCCTTTGTTTCATTTGCTTAGTATGTATACAGAACAATGAGTGCTTCAAAGGCAATCAATTTTCTTTCAAGTTTTAGCAAAACGTCTTTTGGGTACATTTTTAATTAAAAACAAGTAACAAGAAAGGTCATTTGGTGGATTGGAGCAATTCCTGTTCTTGCGTGCAAATTTCGATCGATTGTCGCTGTTCCAGTAGCATGACTATATGAGTATCACAGCATACAGGACTCAGGCCAGGTGTCTGCATAAGTGGATTATGATGTGTGTTTGCGTGATTTGGATTTTTAAAGTAGCTTCAAACATTTTACAATTATATCGCTACAATTTCGGCAGGATGACAGTTTACAGTGATATCTAGCACTTGCATCATGTGACAAACATATAGCATGATGCCCACTCAGTCACATTATCCGGAGCCAGGCTGACCAGACCTAACACTGACCTCTTAATGCTGAGCACCTAGCAAAGCAGCTGTTAGTACCATTTTTTTAAATAAGTCTTTGGTATGACTGGGCTGGGTTTTGAACAATCACCTCCTGCATCCAGTATGGATGCTTTAACCACTCGGGCAGTTGGATTACGATGTAAAAATGTGCTGTAGAAATGCTTTTGTCAATATGAACAAAGGATTTGTTTATGTAACAATTGATTCCAATGCATTTTATATCCAAGTTTGTAGCTTCCTGTCATAGTGCCTTTGAAATTTTTCCTCCACTCAAAACCCAAGTTTGTATAGAAAAGTTTAAACAACCAAACAATGACTAATGAGTAAAAAATAAATAAAATGAAGTCATTTCATTATATATAAAATCCATGTATGTTGACATTTAATACATTTATATTATTTTACTTTTTCAGCCTGAGTTTACAGCTATGAGGGAGCAGTATATGAGGAAAGGAGAGGGGTTCATTCTTTGTTACTCAATAACAGACCGTCGCAGCTTTGATGAAGTCATGCAATATAAGAAACTGATAGAGAGGGTCAGGTGCCAGGAAGATATCCCTCTTGTCATTGTGGGAAACAAATGTGACCTTGAGGACCGAAGACAGGTATCTTAATGATCGTCAGTGAGTTACATCCCCTATAAGCGCTTTTCTCTTGGTGATGTCAGTGGTGTAGTTTTATGTTAAGCTTTGCAAGGTAGACACAGGTGTGGAAGGGATCGGGAAGATGCATCAAAGCACAGATACAGGTGTGGAGGGGATGATGCATCAAAGTATGGTTACAGGGTTGGAAGGGAGGGGAAAATGCATCAAAGCACAGATATAGGGGTGGAAGGGAGGGGAAGATGCATCAAAGTACAGATACAGGCGTGATGATGAAGATGCATCTAAGCACAGATACTGGTTTGGAAGGGAGGGGAAGATTCATCAATATACATACAGGTGTGGAAGGGAGAGGAAGATGCATCAAAGCACTTATTCAGGTGAGACACCAGATTCTGCAGAATACCTGATGTTACTCTGGTCTGAATATACATCCCCATTTGTTTGTACCCCCCCCCCCCCAACCAATTTAAAAAAAATGAAAGCACAATTGAGATGAAGGATGCAATGAACTTAGTTAATTTATTGGTGTATAATTTCAAACCTGATTATGCCCACCTGGACCCTAAAACCGTTATCATCTGTGCATTTCACTCAAAATGAAACCTTTCAGCATAAAAGATGACCATGCTATTCAGTCATTTCTAGTTCAAGGACAAGTTCATTTTCAGCAAAGGGGTATATGCATCTTTTTCAGTTCAAGGACAAGTTCATTTTCAGCAAAGGGGTATATGCACAACTACATATGTATGTACATTCATGGCTATTACTACGTCGTCTGCTTCTGATATTTACAAAGTCAAATCTAGCAGAGAAAAAGAATCACAACTAAAAATTTGCCTTTCACGTGGATTTAATAAGCAGTGTAAATAGTTTTCTGACAAAGAGCTTTTGCTGCTAAAAATGATAATTTTATCAGGTTGAGATGGTAAAAATGTATCTTAGGGATAGAATTTACTTAATATTTTGGTATGGTAGCATATATGTGCTGTTATCTTTGTTATAATAAGGTAGTTTGGTTTCATTTGGCTTTGTGTTTTGTGGTACAGTAACACAGGTAGGTTACTTAGTTTCAAGGCAATCAGAGTGAAGTGCATTGCCCACAGACACACCACAGTAGCCAACCTGGGCTGATCCCATTGTAAGATTTGAACTAAGGATGCCTCTCATGACATATCATCATAAACTAATCTTTGTTGAGCTTTGCATTCAGTTATGGGTTTGAACCTGCTATGGCAGTGTTTCCGAGGAATGTTTCAACATTGACCATTGTATAGTATCAGCTACCCCAGACGTGTACATACATTTCTTTGAAAGCTATCTATAACCAGATAGGAAATTAGGGGGTTGAGGTGAGAACAAAGGCATCTATTAGTGAGTATAAAATTGTTATGATTGAAAGTTATATTCAATGAAAATTACGAAAACTTTAAATTAGTTAATTTTATCAATTAGTGTCAATTGATTATTTACATAGGTATCAGTAGTGTTGTTCCGATTATCGATTATAATCGGTCATCAGTTGGTTGAGCAAACCAAAAAGATAATCGATTGTGAACTCCATAATCGATTGTGTGTAAAGAGAGACTACCTTTTAGGTGTATGCAAAGCACAAAGGTTAGTAAAACTCGCAGCCACTAAAGTTGACCTGAAATTTATTATTTCCCTTCACAACTACAAATATGAAACCTTATCATTCATAATTAAGAACCTATAGTCATTATTACATGGTCAAGTTGTTAAATTGTTGAGTTAATAAATTTAAACACATTTTGTTCATTTGTTTCAGTTAAAGTGCAACATCTTTTGTAGTATTTATAAACAATGACAAACAAGGAAAACATGTCCTTCTATACTTTAAATTATAGACACATAATAAGTGAATGAAAGAATTTCGGGGGTTTGTAGCAGTATTTCAGTTACATATGACTGATCAGCCATAAAAGTTGCAGTCATTTAACAAAGTTGTAGAACAAAAGTAACACACAATGTAATATTATTGTCAGGTTAAAGTATACATGTCATTAAAAGAGATTACTCCTTTACATTTATAAACATATTGAACCCTTGATCAAAGATTTAACTTTTTAACAAAAATTAAAATTTGCTCTTAGTAATCGATTATAATCAATGATCAGTTGGTTAAGGGGAACCGATTATCGATTATGAATTTCTTACCGATTCCCATCACTAGGTATCAGTTTTTGTGGATTAAAGTCAGTAATATACCATCAATTGCAATTAAATGGTAATTTCTATTCCGGAATGGAAATTACCTTTTTCTTTTTAACAAAGTTTCATCCTGCTATAAGATGAAAAGTTCTAGAAATCCAAAGCTAAAAAGAACACAAAATCAGGTCTGTACCCCACATCATAGGCCTATGTACAGTATCTGCCTTCTTTCCTATGGATGCCATTTGTATTTGATTGAAGTAAGTTACACTCTGAGAGAAAAAATGTCTGTCTCAGACCTGTTCTGTCAGTTTGTCAGTCTATTTTTCTGTATCAGTACGGTTTTTACATCCTCTGTCCATTACGGTATATATTTATTCAACATATAAGCTTTTTTGTGAGATTTCATATTTTTTTTACCATTGGTTTTTTTTTCAGATGCCCATTTATGTATCTCTGTCTCCCTAGGTGATTGGGTAGGCCATAGCTGTTCTTTCTTTAATCATTATTACATATAGTTTTGGACATTTCAGGATTTAGGGAAAGTATCATGTGGCAATTTGTATTTTGATTTTTTGGGATCTCCCTTCTTTGTTTATGTTTTTAAATAGAACTGGTTTTATGAACATTAAGTAATGTTGCATGATTAATCTTAGATGCTCTTAAGGACTCACACACTATCAATATCATGAAGCAGTATGTTTAAGTGGTTTCACACGTCATTAGTATCAATAGCGAGTTTTAGTGGTCTCACAACCAGTCATTAGCATCAATAGCGAGTTTTAGTGGTCTCACAACCAGTCATTATCATCAGTAGTGAGTTTTAGTGGTCTCACAACCAGTCATAATCATCAGTAGTGAGTTTTGGTGGTCTCACAACCAGTCATAATCATCAGTAGTGAGTTTTGGTGGTCTCACACCAGTCATTATCATCAGTAGTGAGTTTTGGTGGTCTCACACCAGTCATTATCTTCAGTAGTGAGTTTTGTGTGGTCTCACCAGTCATTATCATTGTTGTGAGTTTTGGTGGTCTCACACCAGTCATCATCAGTTTTGGTGTTCTCACACCAGTTATTATCATCATTTGCAAGTTTTGGTGGTCTCGCACCAGTCATTATCATCAATTGCAAGTTTTGGTGGTCACACACCAGTCATTAGTATCCATTATGATACCACTCATTATCATCAACTCAGCACTATATTGACATATAACATATTGCTGGTGTTGTTTTAGATGAATGTTTCACACAATTCGTTGTCAATATTTTTTGGTTCTGTTGATTCTTGTTTGAAAAAACTTTTACTTTTGCAGGAATATAATGTCACAAATTTCTGGCATAACCAAAACCTTTGGGAACACACACACCAAATTCACCTTTCTTTAACTATTTGTGACTGTATGGACAGTTGTCTGTCCATTTATTTGTTTTCTTGAGCTGTTACTAAATGAAAATGGTGCCAGTCTGAGAAACCAATATGGCTACCACAATGGAAATCTTTAAATTTTATTATGCTATATAACCTATATAACCAGTGGAGAGAGACCTTAAGACCAGAGGCCTCACCTATCAGACCGCCCCTGCAATAGCTGCCGACAGACGGAAATGGTGCTCCCTTGCTGTTGCCTCAAGCACCAGACGGCGCAGAGAGGATTGATTGATTTGATTGATTGATATAACCTATATGGCTGGTCATTCAGACCTGCAAGCCTTACAGTTTGAACATAAGTCTTTCAGAAATGGCCCATAAATTACAGACTTGCAGAATAACAGCAAAAATTATGAAATAATATCATTACAGTTTAATCTGGATTCTGGTTTTCATGTGTTTGATCTGGTTTCAGTTTTCAGATGAGATTTGGTGGAGTTGGTCAGGGAACCATATTAACTTTTTAACATTAATAAACTGCCATTTTTTGTGTCAAACATTTGCAAAAGCTGTTGATTAAAGCATTTTCTAGAAATGGTAACCTAGAGACACAAACATGTTCAAGGTGAAAGGGACAATAAGCCTATTAAATAGTACAGAAGTATCAAAAGGTGTATTCACATTCTTGGGCCAAAAAAATAGGAATACAGGTATGTTTATTGAACATCAAGTTGATTTGAGTAGAAAGGAAGAATACCCTTTTCACATACAAATTAGGTAATGAAAACCCAAAGAATATGTCTGGTTGAAAGCCACTGAGCTTCATCGACTTTGGAACTTGAGTTTTTGAAACTGTACTGTTGGTAATTAAGATCTAAGTATTTTTAGTTGATGGCAATGTTCATTTTAGCTGTATCAGTCGCATATCACACTTTTGAACTTTCAAATTGATGTTTTCCAAGTCGGCAATAGCAGTACTGGTACATGATATTATGTTACACTTTCTGAAAATTGGTTAACTTCTGGAAAAATGTTCACTCCCTTCTTGTGGAAGTCTTCTTAGGGTTGGCATGTATGGGTCATGTAGACCTATACAGTGGGACCCCGCTATAACCCGCCCCGCTATAACCCGAATTCGGATATAACCCGGTCGTGGCATGGCTCCCGAAATTTTGTGTAATTTATTACAGGTATTTTTCTCAAAGACCAAAAAAATAAAAAATTTAAGTATGAAAAAAAAAAATTAAGAGTTTAATTATGATTCTCATATTCGTCTAAACAGTGCGAAAAAGAACGTGTAGAAAATGTATTATCAAATTTCTTCTAGTTTTGTGCCAAAATAAACGTTGGAAATACGAACCAATTGCTGGGCCTACTGAGAACTTTGATCTTTGTTTATTGTTGAAAAATTACAGCTCATACGTGTCAATATTATAATTACTGATTCCTGAGTAATGAAGCCATCGTGTCTACTTTGTGTTTGTCTTGAATGCATTCCGAATACAATCATTGCTCAAATAATCTCCGATATATGTTCTCTTAATTTCATACACAACTAAGCAGCAGCCAATGCGGCGGTTGATAAAAGATTCTCACCAGAATGTATAAATCAATTAATTTAAGTACATTGTTTATCATCAAAGTGAACTGCCGAGCTAAACAGTGACATAATTCAGTGGTTAAAATACAGCCAGTTCTGCCTGCTGTATTTATTAGAGTACATCAAAAGAACATGACACAATAACTGGGCGGCAAGTTAATAGGACTTTGACTAGCAGCTTGGGTGGGAAAATGTGCTGAAATTTACAATGACTGAATTCAGAGACAGAAAGATCCTGAGATGTACATGTAGTTAAAATAAGAATACACCTTAGCTTCCATTATTTAATCTATGGACATGTACTATTTCATCATTCATTACGTACATCCGTTACGTAATTTTTGTTTTTTTCTTTTCATTGAATTCAGTCACATAATGATCTGTGACAAAATTATTGAATATTTTACATCTGTGTGTGGATATTTTCGATGGAAATATTTGTATTATGGATTCAATGTATGTTACAAGATTCGCTGGTGAGTACACGGTGTTGATACTCTTTTCATGCAATAGATTATACATGTATACATAAATTAGACACGTGTATGTACCAATGCATGGTTCTCTGAATAAAGTAATATATTATATCTGCAATTTCTGTTACCACAGCAAATGTTTTTCTCATTTAATATATATTGATCAAAAATGGTAATTGTGCCATGCAATTTCGCACCCGTCTTTATGTAACACACCCCCCCCCCCCAATTAAATCCCAAAATGAGTTGGTATTGTACATGGTTGCTTATAACACTGTTCGGTTCATAGTCCGGTCGGATTCTATGGCTCCCAACTACCGTGTTATAGCGGGGTCCAACTGTACTTGTAATAAAAGACTATATGATGTCTACTTGGTAATGACAGTAAGTAGTGCCAATTTGATATCCAGTATGGCCACCATGGCAGCCAATTTGAAAACCATGTTATCATTACTCTTCCAAAATGTAAAGTCATACCATCATACAATTTTCATCAAAAGACTAAATATTTTAGGGCCTACATTACAGCAGCAGTTTCATTGAGGGATATTTTTAGGCAAGGGAAAATTTAGATCCATGGGATTCAGTTAAAAAGAACAAAGGTCCATGGCTAGTTGTTGAGGTGCCCAGAGGGCCATAACTACTTTTTGAGGGTCAAATGGCCCATGAGGGTCTGTAGATCCATGGCTTGTTATTTGAATTTCCATAGATTCGTGGCTCATTGTTTAGGGTCCAAATGCCCAGGACTCCTTTTTTGGGGTCTATAGATCCATGGCTAATTATTGAGAGTAGTTATTGAGGGTCTGTAGATCCATCCATTTTGGCTAGTTATTGAGAGTCCATAGGTCCATGGCTACTTATTAAGGGTCCAAAGGCCCTGGTTAGTTATTGAGGGTCCAAAGGCACATGACTATTTATTGAGGGACCATAGGTGCATGGCTAGTTATTCAGGGTCTGTAAGTCCATGGTAAGTTATTGAGGGTCCAAATGTCCTTTTCTAGCTTATTAGGGTCCAAAGGCCTATGACTAGTTATTGGGGTCTAGTTATTGAGGGACCACAGGTCCATGGCTAGTGATTGAGGGACCATAGGTCCATAGTTAGTTATTCAGGGTCTGTAGGTCCATGGTAAGTTATTGAGGGGCCAAATGTCCATGGCTAGTTTATTAGGGTCCAAAGGCCTATGACTAGTTATTGAGGGTCTATAGATCAGTGGCTAGTTAGTGAGGGACCATAGTTCCATGGCTAGTTATTAAGGGGCCAAAGGTTCATGACTAGTTATTGATGGTCCGTATGTCAATGGCTAATTCTTGAGGTTCCATAGATCCATGGCTAGTTATTATGGGGCCAAAGGTCCATGGCTAGTTATTTAGGGGCCAGAGGATACACAGTGATAGAGGGTCCAAAACTGGTACTTGTATGTGCAGAATATACTGCAAGTGCTTACAGAGAGTTCCTTCCCTCAATGACTGTACAAGAAGTTCTTATTCAGTTTCATATTCAACAAATAGGTTGATAGCACAACATAGGGTTTACTTTTCTGCTTATTGTTCTTAATTCATATATAGTAGAAACTATGAATTACCTGCTGGCCTGTAACTAGTAAAATAAAGGTCTGGTCAGAAGAAATTTATTCATCATAAGTTTACCTTACATTTCCACCAAATTTCTTTACTTTTTAGGTTCGAACAGAGGAGGGAATGGCTCTGGCACAGCGACTTGGCTGCAAGTTTTACGAGACTTCAGCAGTTCTCAGGCAGTGTGTGGATGATGTATTCCATGGAATCATTAGAGATATTAGGCACAGGGAGAGAGATGAGTTAATGGTTCTGGAAAAACAATCTAAGAAAAAGCGAAGAAAGAAGCAAATCCAGAGTTTTTTTGAAAGATTAAATGTCTTCAAGAAACCGTCCCATAGTTCAACCGATACCTGATTCACTAATCATGTTAAAATCTTGCAGAGGTGCTATTTATTATGATACAACTTTATTTTTTTTCCCCCATACTATTTAACTACATAAAAAAATGCCTGTTTTCAGAGTAGAAGAAACTATTAATTAATTATAGGTCTTTCTTCAAGTTGATGAAATACTTAACACTACATCTGTTAAGTCATTGAAACAGTAGAGGCCATGTTAACTCTTGATTTCTTTGTATTAGCATATTTACATAATTTTAAGCTTTGCTATTCACATTTTCCGATACTTCTTATTTATTTTGTGGAGTTAAAACATAGTTTCTTGACTCCTGATTTCATTATAGAATGACTTGAATTTACATCCTTTCGTCATAAAAAAAAATTCAACTCCAATCAAAACTCTGAAAGTTAAAAGAATCCATTATTATTGCTTTTGATTAAATTGGAAACTTGGCATGTATATGAAGGTAAATATACTGACCATAAGTTAATGTCGAAATTTTCAAGATTCTAATAACATGTATGGCATATTATGGATGTGCATTTTTTTTTTTAAAATTTGAGTGAGCTTGGGTTTTTGTGTGCAGCTTCTTGGTCCTATAACTTGTTATATTTTAAAACAGTGAGCACTTGCTGTAATTTTCACATTCATATGTTCCCATTATTGCATGATTAAAAGAATATAAATGTGAGTGAATATTGATCATCATGGGTAGTTAATGTTGCAAAAATATTTTTAAGTTTTAATGAAAAGAATATGATACAAGAAAATATACAGAAAATCTTGCTAATAAGACCACTAAAGGGTCATGACAAAAGGTGGCATTAATACTATGATGAATTTAGTTACAAGGTCAGAATAATATAATTAAATATAATTTTATGCCATATGGAGATCAATTTTGAATCCTCGCTGAATGTGGTCATTGTAACCAGCATAACTGATGAACAATCAACATATTTTGATACCGTGTTTTCCGACCTATAAGTCGATTCAGAGTATAAGTCGAATTTACCAATTTTGTCAATTTTCCATCCTTTGTCCATATATAAGTCGATTCAGAGGACAAGACAAGGCCAGGTCAATATATTGGCTTCGTATTTTACACTAGTAATGGTATCGTTGTATGATATTCCATATTACGGGCAATCGTGAAATTGCATTACTGATGCTAACATGCTTGTGATTTTACTTCTGAACAAATCACTGCTATATTCTCTTATCAATTGATACAGCTGAATAAACAGTCCTTGCTTGTTTTATTATAATGAAAGCACATTCATGTTGTAGTTCATTTTATTACCTGTAGTTATGAATGTATTATATAAACTTTCAATGACACTATCCATATATAAGTCGATTCGGATGATAAGACAAAGACCTGACTTTTAAATAAAAAAGTATCGACTTATAGGCCGGAAAATATGGTAGTTTGATGCCTACCTTGTCTTGTAGATGTTGATGCTTCTTATCTAAGTTTTTATTTTGTCAGCTCCATTTGTGGCCCGTGAGAATTAACTTGACATGGTATATTGCTTGGAACCAGCAGGAAACCAGTATATTCTGTGCAATTTATGGGTTTAGTCTCCTTCATTTTGGATATGAGATATCTTTTAAATGTTTTATTTCAGTGTGGAGGTACGCGTCTCATCGCTCTTTTTAGTGATGTTTCAATTCATGATAACTAAAGTTTGTAAGGTCTGTGATTTAGCATTCTAAGCTACACAAAATTTAAACAATTTTTTTGTTACAAGATGACAGAAAATAATAAATTGGTAATTGTTGTTGAAACATATAGGCTATGATGTATTATGGGTCACAGCTTTTCATGGGTATTTTTATATGATGTATTATCAATCAATACAGTACTTAATTTCTCACAAGGTTTAATTCATCTACAATATTGCCTTTCACATAAAGGCAGATTGTATCATTATATTTTAAAATAGATGATTTATCAGATAAAAGACAATTTTATTCATTTCGATTTTGTTTGGATAAGATACACTAAGATAATTTTTAGAGACTTATGTACTTTTATAGAAGTTAGATGAATAGTATTTTTAATATGTAAGTATAAAAATGAACTATAATGTCATACTTTGAAGAGATTAATCACTGCTGTCTTGTAATATAATATTCATTATGAAGTTTAATTTATAAAGAGTATTGGGTGAAATTATTCAGTATTTTAATTTTTTTTCAGCAAACACTGCAGTGGCATATATACACGTGTTCAGGTCGTTGGACAAATATTAAATGGAATGCAGTAATAAGACTTATTAAAAAAATATAGACGGATAATATATTTTTAGGTTATTACTTTACAATAAATAGTTTTACTAATTTTTATTGTTTTTTCCCCAAAAATACATTGATCGATAATACTGTGACTGGCGTTATATCATGCTTAGGGTATCAACATCGTTTACTATTGTGCTGTTGTGGCATGCATTTTTCCATAGTGCATGTATATCCATGGAAAATTTGGCCAGATTTAAAATATTCGATAATTTTGTCCAAGATCATTGTGTCTGAATTCAATGTCTTATATATATATATATCATGAACAGAGTATTAACACCGTTTACTTACCGTCAGTTATAGTACTGTCGTGGCATGCAGCTAATCCATAATACCTATAATTCCATTGCAAAAACTGCAAAGGTATTTAAACTGTTCATTATTTTTGTCACAGATTATTATGAGTCTGAATTCAATGGGAAAAAAAATAACAGAAAATTAGGTTAAGAAAGGTGAAGCACATGTACGTTTCATTACGTTCTAGTGTCTATGAACGGTGTCTATACAAATTGTAAACTTGATTTTCCACAACGGTAAAATATTATTTTTATACAAAAAATAGGACATTATTGACAAGTTCATAAGTAAACACCATACACATAAAATCCAAGAACTAAGTGCAGTGCGTCTGTAATGGTCATGAGCCACTGATATAAAGTTTTTTAAGCTGTACGCATGTACAATTTCATACCCTTTCAATTTCATGCTAATAAAGCCGACATTATTAAATGATTCCCTCTAATAACACCGCCAAACCCAGAAAACATTATGGCGGCTTTCGTTTTTTGATGTTTATTAAATTTTGAGAATTTTGTATCAACCACTGCATTGTCTGCTGCTTGGTTGTGTATATAATTAATGAATACATCGGCTATTGTTTGAGAGACGATTATATACAGAATTAATCAATGGCAATCACAAAGACGATTTACTGGCTTTACTCTTGGATCAATAATAAGTAATATTTCTGATAATGTTTATTTAGGCATAACAATTCAAGAACCTGGTTAAATTAATACATTTCAGAAGCCAAGTGTTTTACACACAATTTCTTGTACTTTATCATATTATATTTGAATTTATACATGATCTCTTCCTCAAAATTATAATAAACTTTTTTGTGCAAAGTGCATTGAACGACTTCCAATTGTGAACTTGCTTTTCCATAATGATAAAATATTTTTTTAAAAATAATTTAAAAAAATTAGGAAGTTACTAACGATTTCATAATCTAACCCCATTTTACACTCTATTTCTCGTACTTAAATTAAAAAAATCTCCCAGGTACAAGAAAAGTACACACATATATTACAAATTTCAGAAACCACGTCACGATAGTATTTTATTTGAATTCATAGATCTCTTCCCCAAAATGATAATAAATTCTTAATACACTATTTCACGTACTTTGAAGAAGAAAACAAATCATGTGAACAAAATTTCAAGAGTCACTCCATGACCGCGTTATCCAAATGCACTTTTTCATGGGGCGCTTTATAGCAGGGTTCCACTGTATAAGGGGAAAGACATTTTGTATATGATATTTATGACCTTGTTAACTTAATTCAATAGAAAGACTGCAAACAGTATTAATTTTAAGATTTCATTTAGTTTAGTTTCATTCTACTGTCATCCTGTATTGATAGTTTCAATTTGTCATGATGCACCAGATAAAATAGAGATCTGGCCAATACAGTGGAATTGAGTCATTTTCTTTTATATATTGTCTTACCAAAGTTTTCAGTACGAGTAGCATGTGAATTGAATCATTATTTTGTTTATTTAAATATTTATTTTTTGGTTGTGACAGTGCAATAAATTAAATTTTACTCATTATTTAATCACCTATTATTTATCTTTTTCATTTGTTAATTTTAATCATAGAAGACACATAACCATTTTTTTATGCACAGTTACTATAGTAGTATGTTTTGTGGATGTTTGCAAGTAGTTTATTATTAAAATCATTTTCATGTTGTTTGCATGTTTGAATATTGTAAATGGATTTAATCTTTTATTTACACACTTTTTATATACTCATGGTTTGAAAATCTTGTGCAAAAAATTATAATTATTTTCTCCATACACATGACAGTTTGAAGGAATATCTTTTGGAAGTATTACATTCTACATTAGCAAAACTTGAATCTGTGTCCACGTCAACAACTTTTTTATGCATAAACTCTGCAAATTTTGGAATGGAACACATTTCTTTGTCATATTCAGATTGAGAAATTCCATAATATGTATTATTTTTAAGAATTTTTTTAATTGCTGAAGACAAGTGTTGAATCTTTTTTCTCTCTCCCCAATCTTATTATGTATTTTACCATTAAAATAAAGGAATATTTTAGTAATTATTTGCACCATTTCCTGAAAAAACATGTATTGAAATCTAAGCCAGAAAAAATTACAGCAGTACATTTTTAAAAAAAAAGCATAATATTGATAAGGTCAGCTATTTTCTGCACATAAATTGTTTGCAGTCTCCAACAATAAATTCTAAATTGAATATATATCTTAAAAATATTATCTTGATTGTTGCTTTGACTTGGAGTAATTTTTCTCCACCTTTCTAAGAATTATTAATTAAAACTTGCTACTCTTGAGAAATCTCAGCACAGCTTTCATATGGATATTTCATATAGTTTTGTAGCAGTGATTCATTGCAAAGTTTTCATGCAAATTTATTAATAATTTTTATGTCCTGTGGTAAAAATATTTATTTTCTTCACAACTAGGCAACATATTAGTGTTAATATTTGTATCATTCTATTTAAATGGGGAGATATATTTATCACTTTTTCTAAACAATAATGTGCTGAAGATATTATCATAGTAGTATTTGTTGTGAAGTTTATTTTCATCTAATAATCGATAAAGATCTTTATTTGAATTCAAAATTTGGTTAAACGATTTAATTTGCTGATATTTCAAACCTTTAAACTTTGATAGATACTTTTTATGAAAGGGAAATGCCAGCATAATATTTATTGTAGCAGAAGCATCGATGGAGCACATAAAATCAACAGAATTATAAAGCAAAAAAGGTCAGACTGTCAGAAACACTATGGCATCCGATTGACATAAAACAAAATAAATGGAAATGTATGTGACTGGCTGTAATTAACAGTGTACATAAAATTAAAGGTAAAAGGTAATTTTTCTCCTTTTCATTTTCTCAGAACAATTCACATTATTTTTGTTATTAAACCCACTGTACATAAGTGCAAATCTTTTAAAATTAATTATAAAAATATACAACTACATTTAGGAGCATAAATAGAGATGAAATGTAGAAATCCAATGTTCATTTAGGCTGATTAGAAAACTGATAGCTTTAGTTTTAATAGGAAATAGATACAAGAAACTTAAGGAGAGGCTTTCTTCACTCTGTAAAATATTTAAAGTAATTTTCAGACATGGGGGCTTTCTCCTCTCAACTTCTAAAACAAACTCACAATTCTTTTATCTATTTTCAGAGATATATATTCTTATCCCACTGATTTTGTAGACAAGTTCTGTGTTGACAGAATAATTTTATTTTTGAGGGTAGATCATAAAATCTGTTCATGAAGGCATTGCCACTAGTAAATTTTAATTATTCAGTGTTTAATTGTTCTGGTTATTACACATTCTGTTTTAGATTTGATTTTTAAAAAAGTATTTTTTATCCCATTTTACATTGAATATTTGCATCACTTCTTTCAATACAAATTGGACTTGGCCAAATCAACATTATTATTTTGACCATGTGTCATCATGTCTGGAACTTTCAGAATTGCAATTAAACAAGGTTTGTTATAAAAGCTTTTTGTGCCGTTCACTTCTTAAAATCAAGTTAATGTTCTGCCTGGACAGAACTTTCTTTCTTTCTAAAATGATGATTTCTTATTACATCTTTAAAATTTCACAGACCAGCACAGAATGACACTGTCAGTAGATTAGATTTACATTGTCAACAGTATTTTTCAGATTTTCTTCACCATGTGTACCGTTTAGCTAATATTACCCGGTAATGGGTCAATTTATGCAATACTCTAGTCATTGAGAGGCAAGTTAGTGATTTTTTAAAAAAAATCTCTTAAGATGTTTGAATATATTTAAATAAAAGCAAATATTTACATTGCATGTTCTTTTGTATGTCATTTTGTATCCCATCATAAAATAGGTCTGAGATGTTCACTGTGTGCAGTAAGGTGACAAATGGCAGTGACCTTTTTACCCTGGCTTGTATATCAAGATGACTTCATTAAAGAGTAAACTTTGAAGTAATAGTTTGATTGTAAGGAGATTTCTTCTGTGTTCGTTTAGTTCCATATATACTTGCTTGTAGGACGAGTCCAAATGCAACCTGTACCAACCCAGATTTGCTATCTAATAATACACCAGAAGATCTATGTAAGACAAAAAAAGTTATCCTCTGTGACTTATTTATGATGGTAATGGACTAAAACATTTCAGCCATCCTATGGGACTTCTTTATGATGGGTATAGACAAGTTCTCTACATAGAAAGGATGTCATCCTGTTCATTGAAAACATTTTCGGGGCCACTGTGTCCCTAATAGGCAGGTTTTACTATCCACCCCTGACTAATAGCAGAAGGAGGCATAGTTTTCCTGCTGTCTAATATTTATATAGCTCACACACAAAGCTAAAGCTACATTAAAAATCCTAATCAAACACTATATGATACGGCATTAGCTGCTCCTGATGTGCACCATGCTAATAAACAATGTTCCAACTGAACATAAATTGACCGATCGCCAGTTGTCAATCATTCTGCTCATTTGACCAATCAGCGAACACTATTATACACACCTCCAGGTACTGTTTACGTCTGCCATTTTCCTCCGACAAGCTGCTTCTGTCAATATCGACTCGGCTTATTTTATATATTTACAAATTTTGCAACGGTTTGACATTTTTTCGATTCACAATGCAATGGGGGCAGTGCAATTCTGATAGTTGTTATCCAGATCGTCAAAATGGAAGAGTTAATTTTATTCCCTTCCCGAAACCAAGACTTAACTGAATAGTGAAAAACTCGCCCCATTGAGAACTCGCCCTGGGAGAGCTCACTCAACTTAATAACTTAATAAATTTATAAAATTTGCAGTTTTTTGAACTTTTCCATTTGATCAACTCTGCTTCTGTACTTAAAGAAAAATAAATATTATCTGTCCCTTTTGCTCTGCTCTTCAAATAATTATATGCATTTTAATAATATTTGTAGAGATAGCGTTATTAATATTTTTTATTACATCTAAAAATGAAACGTGCGTACTAGATGCAGCACAAGTAAATTTAATCATCCAGTGAAAATGATTTAAGCAATCAATACTTTTTATCATTTCTTCATTTGAATGCTTCCAGATCGTAAATGTGTCTAAAAATCTGAACCAAAGAGATGGATTAAACTTTTCGTTTTTAATGAAATCCTTTTCTAATTCACACATTTAAGGAAAGAGCATGAAAGAGCCATATGAATACCCATTATTTGTATGTAATTCGTATTATTAAATTGAAAATAATTATTTTCCAAGATAAATTTTTATTATTTTACAAATATCTTCGCTAGATAGTGCTATTATTAGGATTGTTATCAAGAAAATATTTGCACGTTTCAATACCATCTGCATGCGGAATGTTGGTATATAGTGATGTTAGATCTAATGATACCAGGATTGAAATTATCGGATTATTTTTTAGGTGTACATATGTTAAGAGGGAAACTATAAAATTCCTCGCATATTGAATTATTATTTTTAGCAATCTCATTAATGCATGTTGAAATTTATTTAATTTCTTATTGACGTTCAACTTCTTTAACATAATCATCTTGATTCACAATAATAATAATGTTTAACTTATCATCCTTTTTAATCATTATACTGTCATTCATTAGATTATATACAGACTTAATTTTGTCCTTATAAATATTACTATGATATTGCTTTAATTTAGTTAATATCTCTTTTGTGATCATGTATGTATATATATATATATATATATATATATATGTATGTATATATATATATATATATATATATATATATATATATATATATATATATGAATCACGTAAAAGATGACTTAATTATGTTATAAAAAGGTTATTTGGGTGAGAAGTTTTGGGGTGACTTCTCCAACCAATTGGGGCAACTTCTCCAGATACGTGAGGGCGAGTTCTCCGCATACCGACGTAACTTAGAGAAGTGCAAGCAATGGATAAATGCTCTCGCTTTCTGTCTCTGTCTCAGTGTTGTTTCAGATGGCAAATATTGCTCACCAATATCGTCTGGTATGTATTTTAATGTAATCACGCCCGCCATTTTCACAAAATGTTTGTCGGAGGTTAAGTGGTTGTCATGTCACGTGTTCGGTATGCGGAGCGATCTACCTTCTGGCGTAAGGTCAATTACAAAGGGTTAACTTCTTGGAAGTTAGCAGAGACCATAACAGATGCTTCATCACTTCCAAGTGAATTAACATTATCAACAGTTGTTCCACTTGATTCTGCGCTGGAATTAAAGTTGTCAAACATTGTGCACTGGTATGAAGCTATCCAAACAGCTGATATCCCCATGAAAAATGTTTCCTATTCAAAATGTACTTAAAGCCTTGTAGCCCTGATGATGACAGAAATCAAACAAATATCCTAACTTCATGGTTGCTATACCTTCTTCAGTTTATTGTTCAAAGAATCATCTTTAATGATGAATCACATTCTAGTCTGCTATATTCTAGTTATCTGTCATTTCACGTCAATCTTTTAGTCAAACTTGGCATCCTTCACAAATTCACATGGTACTACATCATGGTCATATAATGTGACTGGAATCATGTGACTTAAGACTTCTACAGAGACTTAACATTTTTACTAAATAACAAATGCTAATAAAACCGGTGTAAAAGTTACCTCATTATGTTACTTAAATTACCTCAGTATGTTACTTAAATTTATCTGACACTTTTAACGAGTCTATTACAATTTGGCAACAGGCACAGCAAGGCTGGATCTATAAAATAGTGTATGGACTAGGGACAAGGTCAGATTTGGGGAGACATTATTCTCATTATTCTAGTAAGGCAGCTGTTAGTACTATTTTATACCGCTCTGGTGGCCTAGTGGCTAGAGCAGCTGCCACTGAAGCGGAAGGTCGTGGGGTCGATCCCCGGCTGAATCATACCAATGTCTTACAAAAATGGTACTAAAAGCTACCTCGCTTGGCGCTCAGCATTAAGAGGTCAGTGTTAGAACTGGCTGGCCTGGTGTCAGGATAATGTGACTGGGTGGGACATCATGCTACATGTCTGCGGCATGATGCCCCAGTGGTAGACATCACTATAAACTGCTTCACTGCTGACATCATATCAATATGATTGAAATATTGTTAAAGCTACGTTAAAAATCCTAATCAAATAAACTATTTTATAAGTCTTTGGCATGACTCAGCCATGGTTGGAACCCTTGACCTCCCCACACTCATGGTAAAACTGGGATAGGAGAAAGGAGTACAAGAACCTACCATATATATTTGCTTTTTAAGTTGAGTCAAACTACAAATAACAAAGCTCCTGATCTGCAGCAGCATAATGTGGCTGCCATTCAAGGTCTATGTTGTTTGTTCTACTAATTACTCCTAACAAAATGCACAGACCCAGATCCACTTGTACATTATACAATATCAGAAATGGGTCTGTGCAGTTTGCAGGTGGATTAATCTTATACACAAGTATATCAAGTTTTTTAATCTATAAAATGTGTTGAAATGGGCGGAAAATCAAAATGAAATGTGGAATCTTCTTTTTCTTACTAATTAAATCTGGATACATTTCAGAAGAAGTATATTGGGGTATTTTTGTATCATTTAAACTAAAATACAAACTATAAATTTCAAATATGTCAGTTATTTGCACTGATTATATAAAATACATTAAAATAATGCACAATACATGTGATAAATAAATGTTTTTGTCACTTAACACATGGTTTGTACAAGAAAACTGTCTACTGTTAAAAAAAATCAATATTAGAAAAAACTCATTTACTTTCATGCAGATCTACTCTAGCCCTTAATAATAGCCAGTGATTGTACAGGTCCTCTACAAAATTTAATTGATGCTTTTCTTCTGTTATATTTTTTTTTATTATAAAATTCCTACATTATCTTATTTTGCTGATTTTCAGCAATTGTTTTATTAAAATGTATGCCTCTTATGAGTGTACACTTTAGATAAATTCTGGTTTGCATATTTTGTAGGGAGAATATCTGTTACCTGGAAGCCATGGTTATCAATGATCAATATCATGGATTACTTCCCTTGCATTCTTTAGAAGGAGATGACAATGGTGTAAAAATTTGAATTTAAAAAAACCAAACTCATTACACATTATATGAATTCAGAACTACTTGTACCGGTAATGAGACAATTTCATTAGTATGTGCTGATTGTGCTCATAGTAAAAAAAAATAAAAAATAAGATTGTTTATTAATTTTGATAAAAATCTAATTAGAAATATCTAATTAAATGCATGATAACCTCATAAATATGCAGTGGCGTCGCTAGGGGCGTGCGGGGGGGTGCGGACCGCACCGGGTGACACCATCTCAGAGGGGTGACACCAAAATGAAAAATTGCAAACTTGACAGAGCACACACTGCTCGGTCTAGTCTGATTTCATAAGCGGATAACCGATCATAGTTAAATACATGACTAGCAGGCACATGGTGCCACCATGCAGTCTGCAGAGCGTCTGGTGCTTATTTTAATGAGATTCAGAGCTGGTCGGAGCAAAATTTGGAAATCCATGGTGGAAGTCTGGAGGGGTGACACCATGAGTTTACCGCACCGGGTGACACCAACCCTAGCGACGCCGCTGCAAATATGTAATGATATTGCTCATAATTGTACTCATACAAGATCATGATGACTTTAGTATATTTGCCAAAAAAAGAAAGGTTTAGTATAGGTACCTGGATAACTAACAGTCTCAGCCAACCAGATGCCAGATCACGTCATTAAAGTGTATCTTATGCATTACTGAACCTGTCTGGAATCTTGATGATATAAACACACAAAGTTTAATCAAAATCCAATCAGAATTACATAGACTCCAGAGTGGTAACAAGTTCAGCCAACCAGATTCCAGATCACCTCATTAATATGAATGGATCTTTCTTGGTTATATTACTAGTGTATTTCATCAGAGGGAATAATAAAGGTTGATTTGTTTGTCAGTGTCAGGTTTATATACTCCTTTTAATAGAATTGAAACTAAGTGCGTTTTGGACTAAATGGATAACATAAACACTGTGTGTGTGAATGATGAGACTTGTGTATTGTACAATAAGACAATGTCACAAAAATAATAAAACTATGCAATACCCAACTCTCGCACATACCATACACATTCACCAAAAGAAAGAAAGTAGGTAGGTAGGTAGGTAGGTAGGTAGGTAGGTAGGTAGGTAGGTATGTATGTATGTATGTATGTATGTATGTATGTATGTATGTATGTATGTATGTATGTAAGTATGTATGTATGTATGTATGTATGTAATGATGAGGATTGATTGAGATGACAGTGCTGAATTTACCAATGATAATTATGATGTCAGTTCAATATGACTGATATGCTAGATAAAAATGACACCAAACAAAATGTCACAGTTTCGACCCATGATGGTGCACCCTGGTTCAACTTCCCATTTTGACCCCCCCAAAAATGAACAAAATATCCCAGTTCCACTTTGGCTCAAATTCCAAGATTCATATGGGCTCAACTTCACCCTCCACCAGTTTCAGTCTGGTGCAACAACACCTCACAAGTTTTAATTTAGCACAACAACAGTCTGGCTGACCTACACTCCCCTACCCTTCCACCAGTTTCAGCTACAAATAGATGAACTGGTTGCATATAATATGAAATACGCTATCACACAAAATATTGAAATATATGTATATGAAATGAATACATATCCACTCTACAAATGCCTATAGTACATTACATTATATTAATGTCACCTAAGAAACAAAAAAGGATTAAACCCATGCTTTACATGTGAAAAGGAGTAAATTCTAACAATGAATTGTGTATAAAACATTTCTTTTATCTATCAAAGCTTTATCCAGTTTATGATAAAAATAAAATAAGTATGTCATGAACACACTGAAAGCATAAATATACAAGGGAATCAAAAATTATTTAACAGTTGTCACTTATCCATATGGCGGCAGTTTTGAGGTTCCAAACTGACACTCCGTGACAAGATCCAACAATAATGCACTGCTTGTAGTAAAACCTATTTGTTCTATATACATGTATATATAAAACAACAAGATGTTCAAGACCCAAGGGTAAGGTACCCATGCATGTTGAGAAACATGGGCATGATGCTATGAGCGACCTACAGCGAGATGTACTCATTTAGCAACTTATATGTCAAGGTAATCAAACAAGCCCTCTAGTTAATGCTTTATGCATTGGCAAAATCAAATATACAAGGTCATCGTTTAATGCAAAGCTGAATTTTTTCTTGCCTTATTTTGTGACACCTTTGTCGTTGGTGCAGCCAATATAGCTACTTGTGCGGTCATGTGACTCGTATTATCGTGAATTACAGTTGTAACATCCAGGTTCTGAAACAAACCATTGTCTCGTGGCGGGGTTTCAGAATCAGAGAGAAATGTGATTTAAAGAGGGGTATAAAAAAAAGAAATGGCTAGCAATTCCTATTATCAGATATTTAACAATGTGGTCAGATAAATCAAAATGCTTAGCCAAAGATTACAGATGGGATTTTTTTGAGAGCTTTTTTATTCTCACTTGGAATTCCCTTTTATAAGTGAGTCATATGATCAGGCAGTGATGATGGAGTCAACTGTGCATTTTACATATTTAAGTCATTTCCACTACTGGCTCAAAAGTGGGACAAGTATCTCGTAATGAAATTCTTAAAAATGATTCTGAAAAAATGACACACCACCTTAAAAAAAAAAACATAAAATTACCCAGCACCAAGTTAGTCCCATGTTGGCCTGGCTAAAAAGATTTGAGATTGTTGAGTATGATTCAGATGGCTTAATTTCCCTAAAGATCATTATGAAATGGATGTCTGGTTTCAACAGTGAATAGAAGATTTCATTATCTTTAATAAGTGGATCGGATAGTAAACCTTCCTTATTACATTTTGCTTGAGATCTTAGTTACTTGGGTGAGATGGGCATGGGGAGATGGAGGAGTATGGTAATTATTACAATTTGTTCTATTTTATCATGGTAGTAGTAGTAGTGGTTGTTATGAGTGCTGTCATTCCTGCTATTTTCCAAAACATGTAATGCGTAAAATTTAATGAATTAAAATTGCACCATATCGTTTAGTTGCTCTTATATTTACTCTGTACACTGTCTGCAAGAAAAATAGACAAGTGGGTGCTGTTATTGGAGTAATTTTTGTCTTATGATTTCACTCAAAAGTGTTTGATTATTCCTTCATTTGATTTTTAAATACTCTTCCAAAAGTAAACAACTATATATGTAATGTATTACATTATAAATTGTTTTAATTACTATGTTGCTTCAATATTACTCTGCCTCCTTTTAATTGTCAAAAGTGCAGATCAAGAATAGAAATATCATTCATTGAACTTTTTCAACAATCAATAAATGAACTTAAACCACAATATGTCTTAGACATTTAGAATAAACGTAACCTGGATAGTTTAATGGTTTACTAAAATTCAAAAACAATGAGTTTTGACATTAAATCAGTATATATGGCAAGGGTAAAAAGAAAAGAACCATGTAAATATATGTACTACTGTGATTATCACTGATATTAATTTCATGATGCTAGTGTGCCACTACTGAATACTTCTTTAGGTAGCACTGAACAAAATGTAGTCTGCTTACAAATAGCATCATTCGAATAAACAACATTATACAGACTGGTATGAAGGACTGATGCTGAAGAAATAGAGTTAAATGCCTTGCTTAGACATCAGCCAAGACAGTAAACCCAGACTGGTCTAAAGCTCATTACTCTATACAGATCTATCAGCCAGATACCTGGAGCCTTTCTAGAAAAAAAAATTGCAATTTGGCTGAGAAAACTTGACGTGTGAATGTGGAATTTAAATTTAAGTTGCTGAAATACTAGCAAATTATTAATATTTATCTCCATGTATACCCATTAGTTTTAAGAAGATCATCTACTTGAAAGGTGTACAAAGCAAAACATATGACCTATAAATGGAGAACTGATTACCTAAGTTACCCATAATTAGGGCTCATCTGGCATTAACATACATGTGATTCTACTGGTGGTAGGACAATAACACCATTTTTACCACTGTTTACTGCTCAGTTTTATAGTTGACATCTACAGCTTTTGAAATTCAAACAAATTTGTTTTAAAAACTGAAAAAAGGAAACCAGTCAGAACAAGTCTAATGGGGAACAGAACTATTCCAGCAGGCATTGCAACCAATTCTTTGATGCATGACTGAGTAAATAGTATTAAGATTAACAAAAAGCTGTTAATTACCTCATTGTTATAGTTTGGAGAGTTTAGGCCAAATTAATGATGTTTTAAGATAAATTTGTCATAATAGGTTCAAAGGTGGTACAAAATGTATTTTATGTCCTTTATTAAAAATCTGCTATCCAACAGCAATGGCGAGAGATAAATGGAAAGACTGACCCAAAAATAATTTTGGCATAAACACACTGGAGTAATGCAATACTGGTTAAACATATTATATGGCACCTATTTAGAACATCTAAAACCTAAAGGGAAACAGTATAAATCAAGACACCCTTCAGATGTAAAAATGCTGATCCAGTAAGGAGGTCATTGAAAGAGCAATTGTACAACGACAGACATCAGGACCTGCATGATAACATTACTTTATATGGATATTTTGCAATCTGAATAAACACACATCAATTAAATATGATTTTGTTCATTTCATTTCATATTTAAGTACAGCAATTAAGTTAATTAAACCATAGTAAACATAAATATGGCTTATGGGAGACATGGAAAAAGGAGTCAGGGCTTGTGAAATTTTTGTTGTGAATTTGTAAAAGTCACCAGCTCTGGCTCTGTGTCTGAAAACCTGTTTTTGAGCAATGTAATGGTTATACCATTATACTCAAAGAAAAAGTTTGTTTTATATGTACAGTAGTCCCCCTCTTATATGGCCACCCCTTCTGCACTGGGAGAGTGATCTTTTATTACGGGTGGCCTTTCCAGAGGGGTACTAAATTTTTTACGATAAGCATATGTAATATAAGTAGTAAGAAAGCTACATAATTCAAAGCATTTAATATCTTCGTTTAAAAGTAACATTAATCATTAAAAGGTTCTTCTTGTTATAAAAACAAACTTATTTTAACTGAATATATGTTAATAGCTCTTTTTCTTAATGTAAGTACGATATGTGAGCGGGTATTGTTGTCATGCACATTGCAAATGCATTCAAAAACATCATTTACATGGAACATACATAATTATCTTTCCATCTGCTTCATTTTCCACTGCTGCTGAATAACCTTCTTATCGGTTATGACTTTGTTTATTTGAGTCATTTCAACATAAACTTGTTTTTTCGAGTCTTTTCTACATAAAATTGTTTGGCAAGTCCCCTCTCACCCGATGTCATAGAGTAGAATAACTGACTTTCTTCTAAAATAATGTCTCCATTAACGTGATAACATATCAATGGTTGGTAATGATTTATTTGGTTGCTGCTAACTGTATGCGATTTAATTATGCAGACAAAACTTGTAGCGAGTGGACGAAATGCAGTCTTTGTAAAGGAAGTCATAAATGTGTTGTCATGTGATTTTTCAATCTTTGTCTGGTACCCTGTTTACTTCAAGGTTCTTTGTGTGTGCCAATGCACAAAATCTATTTTTAGCCTATGCTGATTCACTTACAATCTTAATTACGTCTGGTTATAATCATCAAAGAGAAGAACTCAAAATAGGTGTTAGGCCCCAAACCCTATTATAACATTATTGAACCCATTTCCTGTAAACATTGACTTTTATAGATAATAATATATATGTACTATCAATCTTTAGTCAACACTTCTACTGGAAACTTGAAACTGGGAGATAATTTTCGACGATAGAGATAATCAACTGCTTACCTTACGTCAAGATTTTAATTAATCATTGGTTCTTGATTCATTTGAGAAACAAAAGTAGCCACTCATGGGGGGAACATTTTACATTTTTTGTACTAAAATGCTGGCCGTTGGTCACAGAGGGGTGGCTGTTCTTAAGAGGTACTTTTAAATACAAACCCGTCGGTGCCAAGGGATTCTGCGAGGTACTGTTTAAGAGGGGGAATACTGTAATAGTGTTAAAGATAGAAAGAAGGTACCAATCTCAGGGCTGAACATACACAAACTATTCCAGTATTAAAATATTTTTCAGTGATCAAGTTAAGGAAAAGTTGAGTTATCTCCTTTTGAGCATCATCTACATGTCAGATTTTTTTTTTGTGTGAAATGGGTTCAAGACATTGAGGTTGTGACAAATGGATTGCTGAAAATATGTGTGACAATTAGTACACAGTGAGCTACTCAGTAGTCTGTATATATATATATATATATATATATATATATATATATATATATATATATATATATATATATATACAGTATATATATATATATATATATATATATATATATATATATATATATATATATATATATACACATGTATTCTATTTAAAAATGAAATCTAGTGAATTAGTTAAAAGTTCAGATGCCCCAAAAATATAACTGGAACATTTTAGTCAAGCAACCTTTATGGAATGGGATGAATCACATCTATTTGCTTTCCATTTCAAGCAAACACCAAAAGGCTTAACCTAATGTAGTTTATTTCTGTTTAGGCTTTCATATTGCTTTCTACTGATTGCAAATAACATTCTTCCCCCGTTAGGAAATGTCCAGAAAAAAATCTCCCAAAAGAGTTATGATTTTCTTAGAACTACAATTGGATATGTTATAATACCCAAATACCTCAAAAAAGGTTGATTCCTTAAGCATGAAAACTATGGGTTGCAGAGCAATTTTCATGACTCTCGGTGATGAAGGTCCAGAACAATAGGAATAACAAATACAAAATGAATTATGAAGACAAGACCTATGAATCCAAATGCTATAACCACGCACAACCATGGAGGCATGAGGGTAAACAGACTCCACCAAAATATATATTTCCTTATGTCCTATATATCAGCATGACAACAACAAATAAATCTGGAACATGTAGATACAAAGGGGTGATACACTAGCCAGTGTAAGCATGTCTGATATGAAAGTTAACCACATATTCTGAGTTGGTTCTTTGCACACTGATGGCAAAAGGCTCACTTGGGTGGAAAGTGAAGGCCACAAGACGACGGGCTGTTGGTGGTGGATTGCGACCCAGAACTCCAGCATATATCTTGAACTTTAGAAGTCCTGAATCTCTGGCATAAAATCTGCAACAAGAAAATGCACTTTAAATATTACTGGGTACAAAGAACAAATTTCAAAATGTACTTTCAAGTTACATGTAATCTTACCAATGATTCAAGAATATAGTTTATGACTTTTGGTACAATTATTAGAAAATCAAACTTGGATTTCTTATCCATACCAAAGGATAAACTTCAAATTATACACTGCATAGTACACAAACCATAACAATTATTTGAAGTGAGTGTGTTTATTTTCGGATTTTTAATGTAACTTTAATAATTTATCAATCACATCACAATGATGTCTGCAGTGTGACACTTTATAATGATGTCTGGCACTGTGACATCATGCTGCAGACATGTCATATCATGTCCCAAGCAATCACACTATCCTGACACCTGGCCAACCAGTCCTAGCACTAATCTCTTATGCTGAGCGCTTAGCGAGGCAACTGCAAGAACCATATTTTTTTATGGTATAACTCAGTCAGGGTTGAACCCATGATCTAGAGCATCTGAGGCAGCCACTCAAACCACCAAGTGTCACTGTGGTACATTATTTACTGAAAAATTAGATTGTTATATTTTCATTACACAAAACATAGCCAAAGGTAAAATAACTCCACTGCTCAAGAGCAATGGACAACCAAACCTTCATGCCTGGAAACCATTTTTCAGAACGTGAAATCCCAGTCTGGTAATTTAATGTATAAAAAAATTATGAGCTTTTGTAAGTTTTCCATAAAGAAAACATTTAATATGAAATAGTCATGGGGGGGGATAAAGCCTGAATCATTTCCATATAATTTAGTGTTGCATGATTGCTATCAGTAAAAGGTCATGTTAATCCAGTGTCAGCGACTCATTATCTGATTAAACCGCAGCCCCACAGGATGAACCCTTAAAGAGACAAGACTTGTGAATGTTCATCTTTTCTCAACACACCAAGATATGGTGGCTTAGCTTTCATTTTTAGGTTGACGTAATTTTAATGCCTATGATCTAATATTATGCTTAATCTTTGGTATGTCGATGAAATGGAAACTTCTGACGGTCTCTACAGTGTGTTACGTAAGATTGTAAATAGAATCCTACTGAATTACATAAGTCTAAAATAATTGTTTACCCTTTTTAATGTACAAAAATATACAGTGAGACTGATTTACAAAGATGGCTATGTCTATCATTGTACTGTACAAGTGTTTTTCTTTATTCAGCGTAAGACAAGAAATCGATTGATGAATAATGAACAGTTCCAGCTTCGCGCTCATGAGCATTTAAAAAAATGAACGGCTTTTCAGCTTTTAAATCTATCAAGAACACTGCAATAATTCAATAATTTTGCCATGTGTATGAACAATATATACATGTGTTTATATATATATATATATATATATATATATATATATATATATATATATATATATATATATATATATATAATTAAAATGTTTGAAAAAAAAGGTTTCATGAACAAAAACTTAAAAGACAAAAATGTTTTGGATACCTATTGTGTTAACACAGTATGGGTACTTTCAATATTTAGCCTAGATGGCTATGCACAATATATTGTACCCTTTTATGCTTTTAAAATATCTGCTTTCTTTCTCATCATGATACATGTACTTAACTAAGAAAGAAATATATGATATTTTATCTTAAAAGTCTATCTAAGATTATATTACAACAGATTCAATTATAATACCAATTATTTATCTCTACCTGGGCAAGCTTTGCCAAAGAATTGTTATTTTCTTTTTTTCCTTATAGTTTATTAAAAAAAATGAACATGCATAAACATTAAACCTGATAGGATGGTCTCCACAAGCCTTGGGTCTTTCCATTACTGACACCCATTTGTCATCATAACTGAACAGAGCAAGGTCCAGATAAGGACTACTGCTGTAGGACTGTGCACTAATTGGTAGCTGAGCCAAAATTCGCTTCACTGCCTCCGTATATCCTCCAAACTTGGCATGAACAATTGTCTGCTTGAATCTTTGCTGGATCTGTCTTGCATAGATATTACTTGAACAAGAACATGGGAATTGTGCCTCAGCATGAAGAGTGGCATTGCGGAAAAAGTCACAGAAGTTTTCAAACAATTCCAGCAACTCTTCTGAGGTATTTTCAGACACTGCTAAAACTTGTGTAGTGATCATGTTATACACTACAAAGAATGATGGCTGAGAGTTAGGATCATTGATTTTCAGTGTCACAACATCTTCACTGGCATACTTAATCAACAAATGATTCTCATCAAGGAGCTGTATTTTCCACATTCTCAGTGCTCTAAATTGGTCAAAATACTGGTAAAACTTTCGAAGTTCATAAAGTGAATTTGACTCCTTTGCTTTTTTAAACAAAAACACCAACAATCTGTGCTTCAGGGAATTGATTGTAGGCTCACTAAATGGTCGCTGCGTTTGCTGGTTAAACGTGGATGGCTCATTTACATAATGGTAGTACAACGCATCATCTTCATAACAAAATGTCCCAATACTACGCACATCGATAAATTTACCATCAGATGTAATATGAAAGATATGTATAGTCTGCTGTTGAACTGACAAGACTGCAAGTGTGTCTTTGTACAAGTACAAACCTTGATTGTGTGACAAAAATATCTTATCACATTTAAAATGCCGGGTGTCGCATAATCGTCCAGTTTCTAGTTCTACAATATGGAGAGTGTAGTCTTCTAATGGGGATCTTGAGTTTGGCGTTGGAGATTCATTATTTCGGTATACATCATAAAAATGTGGATGAGGATCTTCAGGAACATAGACAGCTGATCCCACAATTACAAAGTTCCCATCATCTGTGAACAAGCTGCATTCTCTGTTTAAATGGCTGCCAGTGTTAGCAACTATTGTGGAATGTTTTAGTCTAAAGAATCGTTCAAACAATTTGCTTCGAATGTTCACATTTGCCTGATTATTTCCTTGGGCCATGTAGTCCCCACGGACATCTTGTAATAAATCCTCTGCTGCAGCAGGCCCCTGGAAGGTATAAATTTCAATGGAAGTCTGATCTGATGAAAAGGCAACAAAGTAACGACCATCTGGAGAAAATTTACGAAGAAAACATGGTGGCTTCTCGACATTAACCATAGTAAAGTTTGGGAATATATTTGTGTAGAACATACGAGCATGGTGAAAGTGTGTACCAGACTTTCCGCTATGGGTCTCTCTTTGTACTAATCTGTAAACTACATTTTGGTTGGGGATCTTTCTTGGTTTTATCTCAGACTCTGCAAATATGATGCCTTCTTTTTTGTTGCAATGGGACCCATACATTATAATCTGTATGACTGCTGATCATCTACAACCAAAGGAGACCATGTTTATCTCCATGTGGATGTCTGAAATATCAAAAATGAAAAGGTTGATTATATCCTCTACAGTTGATTCTACTGAGCATCAGCAGCTCAGTGAATTTTGTTGTAGATATCTCACAATTTTGATTAAATTACCTACTTTTTTTTGTGCGTTAATGGTTTCAACACCATTTGAAATGACATAGAGAGCAGCACCACTTTCTAATATGCTGAAAATAGTTATCTGTGTACAGTGGTCTCCATTTTATATGGCCCCATTACCAGTGTGAACCTCTATATGTAAATTTTCTCAGCACAAATAAGTTTATGTACAAAATTACTCATTGGCCACCCCACTGATGCTGCATGTGAAAAGCATACTAGTCCAAAAAATGTCAAATTTACCCCTTCAAAATAGTCATACGGTATAGTATCCAATACATTTTCATAACCAATATTTAATTCATACAGTAAGGTAAGTAATCAAATGCGATCTCTGTTTCCAGATGTCAGGTTTTCATTACTGAGATAATTGATGGCTATAGTATATACAGTGTACAGCTATGGTTAATATTATATCATTATATACTAACACTGACATTTACTGGAATTGGGCTAAAATTGTTGTGATACTGTTTTTGGCTGCATGTTGCTGCAGAGTTTTTTTCTTTGATAATTAAAAATTTGCATGATTCTGACATTTGGATGCCTGTAACTTCAATTTGGTCTAATGCAGAAAAGTCAATGATAACTTGATGAATACAATAAACCACAAATTATGGATGTGTGCCTTCCTGCACTGGAATAACAGCTTTTAGATTGTGACTCGGGTATGGAAGTGAATTGTTTGAAAATGACATGTCTCTTTTATAGTATGAATTGATAGACAATGTCCAGAGTCCAATGGATTAAAGGAGTAATCTCAGGAGCTTTTGACACTTAATATGATTGTTTTCCCATCAGGCTCATGTTTTTCTCTCACAATTTGGCTCATGTCAGACAACTGTTTATGCAAATAGTTCATAACACAGTGGGCTCTAAACTAACAAGTAGATCTCAGCATTTTTCCTTTGGGGGGTGTGTGTGTGCAATTACTGGCAGTGGACTAGTAATGTCTGAAAAAAGGAAAGAAAAATGTGGACATGTAAATTGTTGGTCTAACTGGGTTCCTCCTGCAATTCTCAATTCTACTGTCACTACCAATTCCTTCAGTTCTGGCCAAGTCCAATAATGTAAAATGTTGATGAACATGACTGGAATATCAGGGTTGATGTCAGTGTAGTCCTTATTATGTAGTGATAACAACATAACTAGAGGTTGCTTCAGTCTTGCCAATTTTGTACATAGAGGGTACCCTTATTTATTGGGCTCCCATTCGTTTAACTCTGATTGAAAAATTTCATGAATAGTTACCAAAATTTTACATCATAACCTGTGCATAAACTGTATGTTATAGGTAAGAATTTCATATGACTCAAGAGAAAATATTCCTGAAAAATTCACAACTTGTGTTAATCAGGGTGGGTTTCACTTGGGAGAGGTTTTATTTAAGTATCGAAATGTGAAATTTTTCAGTACTTATCTTCATTTAGTGGGAATAAAGCTGTATTATAAAATACTCCATTTAATCTTTAACTGGAAATGCATGCAAGTTTCCCCCCCTCCCCCCTCAGCAGATGGTACAGGCAACAACTAGAATCTGATATTTAATCAATAAAGTACAACAAAAGAATCATAATATGAAATCACTTTATCTGTACAATAAATATACATATATTTATAGAACAGATATTGTGATTTATTGTAAGGTACTTTATTGATATCTCCATTGGAAGCAACATATATATATATAAATATATATAAATAAACATTTATATAAATATAAATATAGCTTCTACCACTACCAGCTAACAATACAATGCACCCAGCTAACTACGCCACAATACACTCCCTGAATATAAATATAGCTTCTACCACTACCAGCTAACTTTGTTTTTATTATTACTGCTACAATACAGTATCAAACAACTTGTTTGATACATCTGGATTTAGATTAATGTATTATTTTTTTTTTAAAAAAATATATATATACATTTTTAGTTGTATCCTCTACAGAGATGTGATTAATTTTTTCTAGAAGAATAAGACCCCTCCCCCTCTATAACTTTTTGTATAAACTTTTCAAGTTTTTAATGTTACTCACAGCTCATGTAGCAGCCACCCCACCACCATGCCTGTATAAACATCTTCATTTGTCTGTGATTTATCATTAATTTATCCTATCAAAAAAATAAGTTAATATTGTTATGAAACAAACAATAACAGCACAATATAACTATGCAATAAAGCAAACAAAATAAATAAATAAAAAAAGTATACAGTACTGAATTTAACTTTTCATAGGAAATATTAAAAATACATATTAATAAAACATTTTTTGATGAATTAGTCCAAAAAATCTCATACAGGTAGGCATTTTTAAGGAACAAGGATTATCTTGTTACATTGTCCATATAAATTTATTTTAAAGGAAGGAGGTGGATGATACCAATCTCTTCTGTTTTTTTTTTTCTTCACATTAATAAAACATGAATAAAGACAATCTTTTCACATAATCTGGCGTTTGGATAGGACATACAATCATAACTGCATTTTTTTAATAATTGAAATCGAATATTCTTGAGTGGCCAATGCACGTTTCCCCAAAATTCTCTTTTATATACCATATACATTTGTAAATTACATCTACAAGAACAGTTGTAGTCCCGATTCACATTCCCCTGTGGGGCCTGGCGCGTTGATGTAAAGAGTATACAATATTCTCAAAGATGCCTTATAATTGCGCTATAAAGTAAAAGGCTCTGCTATTAATGTAATTACCTAAATGCATTGCAATTAATCATACTAAATCGCATTCTGAAATTTTCAACACAAATTGCAAACTTTTGTATGTGAAGTGAGCAGCTAGCTATGAGATATTCCGATTGTGTTACCGACTATGGGGATTTGTACTATCTTGAAATACGCTTATCACACGACTACAAATCAAACGAAACTTAAAACAAACAGACAAATATAAAACAACAACAAAAAAAAAAAAAAAAAAAGAAACAAAAACTCACATCTTACTACTACAATGGCGTGAGACTACTATTTTCTTCTCTTATTTGATATTTTTACATCTGTTGGACTATTTGGACGAATTTCGTTGACTTGAAATGCTGAGTAAACCAACTTAAAATGGAACGAAAACAATGGTTGAATTCATGTACTTGGTGGAGGAATAATCCAGGAAACTAAAAAGAATCACTGACCCGCACGAAGCTATTGGTTAGCTTTCTCATATATCCAAGTTGGCCTAGCCTAGACTCGAATCGGACAGAAATTGGATATCAATAATCTATATTGTAAAGGAGAGCGTCTTTGACCTCTTGATTGCCCGGGGCTCCAGAATGAAAACAAGGAAAAATAAAATCTATCTGATGGTAATCGATGACAACAAGATATAATATTAAAACAATTTCAATATATCTCACTCACTAATTAGTTAGGGAGGCGGAGTCCGCATGTGTTATTTTTTTTTTATTATTTTTTTTTTTTTTTTTTTTTGGTGGGGGGGAGGGGATTCCCCATCTAATCTTTACAGAGCATTCAGGGCGGTCGCCACCTAAGTGTATTGGGTACCCAAAGGATTACGGTATTACATGACCCGAATGCTTATCTGCGTCTTGGAGTGCTATACTTTTCGTTAGTAATCGTGTCATTGTTATAATTCTATTCATGGGCAAGTTTTATGCAATGAATAGGTGTATCTATCTATCTATCTATCTATCTATCTATCTATCTATCTATCTATCTATCTATCTATCTATCTATCTATCTATCTATCTATCTATCTATCTGGACAATGTAACAAGATAATACAGGTAATTGTTCCTTAAAAATGCCTACCTGTGTGATAAATTTTGGGAATAATTCATCTAAAATAGTGTTTTATGAATAATTATTTTTAATATTTCCTATGAAAAGTTAAATTCAATACTGTATAATGTGTATTCATTTTTTATATTGATTGTCTTATTGCATAGTTATATTGTGCTGTTATTGTTTGTTTCATAACAATATTAACTTATGTATATATACATATATAAGTACAATATACAAAGTAATAGAGGTATGCCAACATTCTCACCACAGTGCGTGTTTTTAATGCAAACAACTTACATACGTCGCTCTACTAAAATTACACAATAACTGGTGAGCGCCCCCCTCAGCCACAGTACGTGAAAGCAGAGGTATGCCAACATTATCTCCACTAAACGTGTTGCAAATGCAAACAACTTCACCTTACACATCTCACGCTGTAAGAAGTGTGTAGTATATGTAGATCGCAACCAAAGCAATAAAACTAATGATATATGAAATGTAAATCTGTATTTAATGATAAAACATTTACATGTTCGAAATAAGATCGTTTATTGAGAAAAACAGAGATTATCCAAAATGTAAATTATACTTAACGATAAAATGAAGTATGATTTCACGATAAATAGAAGTATTCAGAATTTTATACATAACTAAACCAAACAGCGACAATAGTTTACATACATTAATGATTCAAACTGAGGATACTCCAAATTGTCAGCCTCAAATTTAGTAAATCAAAGACGACGATCTCCATTGGAGAAATCGAACTCAAATAATGGACCTGGCTAAGTCATGTGGCCATATAATACAAAATGAATGGTCTCACACCCCACCCCACCCCCACACACACACCCACCCCAGGCAATTGGAAGACTATATGAAATATGCTAGCCAACAAACCAGAACCTCATAAAACCAGATATTGATTTCCATATAGTCTTAACGGGCTCTGAAGGGACCCTGATCATCATTTAACACTACCGAAAAGAGTTTTAATTATTGTTTGAAAATTTGTCAACAAGCAGCACAATTGTGAAGTGAAAGCTAGGGACTGTGTGTGTGTGTGTGTGTGTGCGTGCGTGCGTGCGTGCGTATGTATGTATGTATGTATGTGTGCGTGCGTGCGTGTGTGTGTGTGTGAGAGAGAGAGAGAGAGAGAGAGAGAGAGAGAGAGAGAGAGAGAGAGAGAGAGATATGACTACACGGGGGGGGGGGGGGGGCGTTAGAACCCGCGACCTATGGCATCCGTGGAGGGTGCTGTAACCACTAGGCCACTAGAGCGGTCGCTAGGGAAAGTGAAAATGATTAAAAGTAGCCAAGTAGAAAGGTAATCGCGTTTAATTTTACAGTGATATACATGGAAATGTGAGTGAAAACAATATTAAGTCAATAGAAAACATATTCTAGGAAACGTTCCTATTGTTTTACTATTATTTATTAATTTTCTTCGGGGGAGGGGTAGTACAAGCTTCAAATCCTCCCCTCCAGCATCCGCTCCCTGCGTGATTATGGTATGTGTAATTAATACATCTACACGTGAGGTTTATTATATTAAGGTTTATGTAGCTTGTTGCATCTGTAGTCGATGTTCTTAACATCACGTGATTTATTACATTTGAGGGTGAAAAGTTTGTTACTTTTCAGTATTAAATTATGCGTTGCTTGTTTCGACATGGCAGTCATGTTCAAGTTATATAGGATTCCATCAAACGTTGATACAACCATGGCTTTTTCAGTTCCACCAAAACGTTGATATGATGACTTTTCCAGTTCCGTCTTAGCGTTGACATGACCACTGTTTTTCTAGCTCCAACATAACTTTTAACAATCAGGATTTTTTCCATTTTCATTTTAAGTAGACACATCCATAGTTTTTTCCATCTCCAGTATTAAGGTTGATACAACCATGACTTTTTCCATTTTCCTGTTACGTAGATATTACAGTAATAGCTTTTCCTGTTCGATCCTAAGGTTGATACGATCATGGTTGAAGTTAAAAAATGTAATGAAGACAACAAACAATGTTTATTCGGATTAAAACGAAGATAAAAACCATCCATTTTACTTTGGGCTATGTCTTGTATTTAGTGGAAAATCAGGTGACAACCAAGCTTTTTATTTCAACTATCGTTTCCACGAGCGCTTTGCTAGCTATCCCAATTGTCGTTTTTTCCGACCTCCTTGCTTGCTTGCTATTCAAACTGTCAGTTTTTACGGGCGCGTCTGTTTCTATTCCAGCTGTTGTTTTCACGTGCGCTTTGCTCTCTAACTATTTCAACTGTCGTTTTCACGAGAGCTTTGCTCGCTAGCTTTTCCAGCTGTCGTTTTTACGAGCGTTTTGCCTTAAATAACGTATATAATAATGTGAATGTAAATTATATCACAAAAATGTTATAATCTGATCAAATGAAAATAGAACGTATCATATGCACATATGTACCCGGCCCGCGAACATGTTCTGTCCGGCTCTCAGGGCCAATTAAAAACACAGAACTCTGGTACGTGAACAACAATAATATTAAGGAAATTTGTTGTTTGCGGCGCTCGAGTGTTCTCAGTGGCGTAGTTAGCTGGGTGCGTCTTAGGGGGGCGCCGAAAGAAGACTAAGTCATTAACTGTTGGTAACATTTTTGTTATGGTCAGTGGCGTAGCGAGGATATTTGGCGCCCATTGCAAAACACCCAAATGTGCGGCGCCCAGGGCAAAACACGCAAATTTGCGCCCCCTGCTGCCCCTGTTGCGCAGTTATGTTGATACTTTGGGCCCATTTGGCGCCTCCTAGCCACCGGCGCCAGAGGCGAATGCCCCACCTTCACCCCCCCCCCCCCCCCCCGCTACGCCACTGGTTATATGGCTGTTGCAGTTAAATGTATTAGCCTTAAATTGCTTTTCTATGATGACTGTATTATTATGCTGTATTCAGTATTGACTACTGTTTTCCTGTTTCAGTGACACTGTGGGCGTAAAATTTATACCTTGGCCCCGGGCGCCAAATGCTCTCCGCTACTCCGGGGGGTGGGGTGGGGCGAAAAATATGAACCTTGCACTGGGCGCCTAATACACCTCGCCATGCCACGGAGTGGTCTTACAATGTGCAATATGGCCCTAAGCCGAAAAAGGTGGTGCACCCCTGTTTTACTAGTATACTATAATTTCCTCAATAGTCATATCTACCATATTCAGTTTTGGTTGTATAAAAAACAGTAAACACGGTACACTACTACTACTGGCATTGCCGTGATAGCTTAGTTGGTGGAGCGTCGTACTCGAAATCCAAAAGGGTCACGAGCTTGATACCACCCAGTGTCCTTGAGAGCAGGCTCGGCCCTAAGACAAGGCGAACGAGGCAACCGCGTTAGGCCCTGTGCCTTCAGGAAATCAATGCTGCAATGCAATTTGTTTGCTTAAGGATCTCGTCCATCACTCGTTGCCTTGGGCCCCGCACATTCAAGGACCGGGCCTGCTGGAAAAAGGTACTTTGCATCATTTCTTCAGCTTGATTTAGTCTGTAAATATATTTACAAGTACCATTAAAAACAATAAAACTAGCATTGCCTCTCCCCAGGTTTTCTAAGCAGGCAGCATAAATTTGTCCCCGTTACTTTCAACAAACGGCACATATTTGTTTCTTGGTTAATATATTCAGACCTTGAAGAGGTCGCGCTCTCATTCTACAGTCTAGGCTCACTTAGAGATAGCATATGTACATGTGCACTCTCTTGATGAATGTAAATATGTATTGAGCGTGCACGTGTATATCAGCTGATACACATACAGCTAGAACTGGTGCTGAGAGCTGAGATTCGGGAGAAAAATATTGTAATGTATGTATTCTATTTTTATTCCGTTTCATATTTTAAACTTTCTGACATTTGCATAAATCTTTGTTGGAAATTTGCTTGTTTGAACCGATGAATTGCGTGGAAAATGTGGATTTTGACAGACAGGACATTGTGAGAGATGATTGTCAGTTGCAAAAGTAGGTCCGACATTTACGCAAGGTTTATAGGTCGTCAAAACAACAACCAATCGATGATGCTGTCAGTTATCATACTGATTAAGGTGTTATATGGTGAGTGTATACATGAATTTACTCAGAATCAAGTGCCAGTGGACGAAATCTCTGATCTCTGATGACACGAAATCACCTTATCCTAACTATAAATGAACACAATGTGCGCAAGCATGACCCTAACCATCCGCTCGATTCGACTTTTCTCACGCGACTACTATCGCTTGAAAATCGCAAGAAGACTATAAAAATTAACTACACATATATATTCAAAAGATAGTAACGTACCAACGCATAACTCTCAAACGACCGTCGCATTAATCCATCCGGCGAATTAACCTTTATTTTCAGCATTACAGTTAATTAGTTAATTAAAAGTACCGGTATGTTGATTTCAGGTAAGTCGTACTTTATTTATAAAGTGTCCGATTCCTGTGATTTTTGTGTATGTGCCCATTTTTAATTTGAGCCATATGACTTCAAATAAACGCAGCATTAACTACGCGTTTGTAATTAATTCTGTCTGACAGGAGTATCTTGATTAAATTATGGTAATTTGCTAATGGGTAAAAAATACTAAATGAACATCCAACTGAACAGCAGTTTTTTTTTGTATTTATACATTGACTAACAAAATGATAAAGCCAGATAATTTCAAAGCAATTTTGAAACGAACAGAATATATAGTCATGAATATACGTCATCACACCATAGTGGTCATGTATTCAAACTCAAGGTGGCCACTAACAGAGAATAGCACAGCTTCGCAACTGCATGTTTAAGGGGTTACTTCAGTTATGAATGTCAATGCCTTGAACTTAGTTTTTGGAGAAGTACGGGAAACTAAAAGAAAAGAGACTGTTGTACTAATGGCAGTTGATTGAATATATTTACCTATTTGAAATTACAATAATAAGCACTTTAGACAATTAGAATCAATTACAATATAATGATGATTTGAATTGATGTAGCCACAATTCATTGTTCACACACTCTAAAACCGTTTTCAAACCAAGTCAATGCAGTTTTCTGCAAGTGGAAAGAAAAGTTTCTGACTCGAAAATGGGATTGATTAGGGAAGAGGGTAAGAAAAGAGAAGAAATTGAAATTGAAACATATATGTAAAAATAAACGTTTCTAGAATATGGGTAGAGAACCCCGTAAATTGTGGGTTTTGATGTATATTTTTTTTCTTTTGTAGGATTGACTGAACCCTAGACTGCATTTTTTTTACAGTTTGTCTCAAAAATAATAATTTATCGTCTCGATCTTTCAAACAAATTGAGTAACTCTTTACTTTCTCATGGGGATGATGGAGGGGGTGGTGATATAGACATGTAATAATAAGAAATACCACAACAAAGGTTTCATATAAATATTGTCCGATATATTAGGCACGCATTTAAATATTTACATCAACATATATCAGTGATAAAAATTCCGTCTGTCAAACACAGTAGAACCTTAAAATTATTATGTACAACATTATACTTCTAAAAAGTGATTTTTAAGGATTTTGTTATTAAATCTTAATTAATTTACTTCCAAAGCAGCATAAACATAAGTTAGATAAAATAAATAAGGATAAGATTACTTACTAAATATATTGTCATCTTTTGCAACGAATTTCCGTTTTCATGATAAAGTTCTCGAGCAGCTTTGAAATTGATTTGAATAAAAAATCCAGGGTACCTCTCCCCAACCCCGAAAATTAAATGATTGGTCTCTTATCACAATCTTTGTAAATATCACTTACTACTGTAGAATTGTGCGAATTATTTTTCATACTATGTGTCCCAAATCTGACCCTGAAACTTGGAACATGGGCTTATATTATTATGCTCTACAATGGGTTCGATACTAAGAAAAAAATCCACGCTTTTTAAGGAGGTCATATTCATGGATTTGGTAGCACGAGCTATATATACAACGCTCGGCGCCGTATTATTTGACTGTATTTTGTTTAAACTTGGAGTGCTTGCATCCGAGTGATGAATTTGTTACTTTTCTTCTAAATATTCAATTCTTATCATTTTATGAGTTAACTTAATAAACATACTTAAATCGTTAAGGTGTGCAGTGAATTTTACAATGACCAAGATTTGCTTATATTTTTTTTTATTCAAAGCAGTAAGAAATATAGTTCTCAAATTGTATGCAATTTATATTATTTTACTGTGTTGCTTCTAAATTGCTTGTTCTCTCTTTAATTTAGGCTACGCAAGGGAAGTAGCCCATGATATCTGAACCTAGAGAACCACATAATGCGTCCCCTTGTAAAACGGATGAAAACTACGAAAAATTCTTTTCAAAACACAAAATACATATGTTTCAATAAAACAATTTACAAAACTTAAAAAAAATCATACATCTTAGAGATTAAATGAATAGAATCTAATTTATAACTTAAGAAAAATATAAAATAACTCCACTGGTTAATGAGCGATAGCGTGTATGGGATGGTCCGTTGTTCGCTATACATTCGTCCGTTAGCACCAGTTTGTTATCGTTGCTTGTCATCATCTACTCTAAGAATTGCCACAAAACTTTACCCACAACTCTGGTCTATCTGTCAAAACGGTACTGCTCTTACCTCCGGTATGACCGCCAGAGAAGTCATCTTTAAACTTTTTGTCGTTCCGCTTCCTGAGTGGACGGTGAGATTAACTTGGGTTTTCACTAACAGACTTATTGAGCTGTCTAGTCGGTCCCATCTTCGCTAGTCAAGGTTGCGATAACCTTAAATACATCTTGGCGGATCGAACAGCTCTATTGACGCTTTGTCCTAGCGTCATCTATTGGGTTTCATGTATTTTGTCTCTTAGTATGTAATACTAAATCACCAATAGCGTGGTGCATCGTACATTGGCCGAAAACAGTGATGACCATTGACTTAAAAGGATAATTTGTAAGTTTAAAATCGAAAGTATGAATATATACAAGAGCGAAGCCATCCCAGGTGTTTTTGAGTGATATATATTTGTGTAAACAGAGACCGGCACTGGAATATTGTTTAATTTATCAGTCCATTCAAGTTGTGCGCTCATCTTGTCTCGATAACGTAGGAACAGTATTTCAAATTTGAAAAACTTAAGTTTAATTGGATGTTATGGCTTGCCGCCGCATCCAAAGATATTCGCAGACCCGATGCACATAAATATCTGCTCGATATGCGAAGGTGTAGATAGGGTTAACGGAACCTTGGCTAGCGATGATGCGTTGGTCCTAAACAAATATGGTGCCAATTTGAGGTCTAACATTGCCGTCACAGCAGCCTTCTTGCAAATAATTTTATCGTTATGTCTGAATATAAAGTGATATTGAAATGTTTTTCTTTCTTCAGATAAATAATTTTATAATGCCAATTTGGTCTGAATGAAAATGACGCAGCTTGTACACTCAGTATGGCCGCCATGGCAACAATTTCGAAACTTGTTAGATCGTTGCCTTTCCGGAATTGATAAAAATACAAATGGTGTTGATTTTCCTTCGAATATGTCTTGAAAGTCGTATTATCACTGCTTCTCTTATTATCTGTTTTTCTTCATATGATTTCAAAATTGGTCTTAACGAATACGATGCTAATTTTAATCCAGTACGCTCACGATGGAAGCCGTCTTGAAAATATTGTTATCGTCATTTCTCCAAAACCAGAAAGTCTTATGAACATGGAGTTTTCACCAGAAGACTTCCTATGATGCATTTTTGGTTGTAAATGATGTTTTGTTGGTCCAAATGAAAGTGTTACCACGGGATCCAATAGGCCGACCACGATAATTAATTTTAAAATGTTATTGCTGAATAATAATAATAATAATAATAATAATAATAATAATAATAATATGATAAATAAATACATAAATAAATAATAAGTCTTTATTTTATGACGGTGACACGCTTAGCACAAAAATAATATCCCTTGTGGCCCTCAGCTGTTCACCTAGTTACAAATAAATATATAAAATGCAGCTGTATCTATTGTGTGTTTCACTTTTGTCCGTGATTGAATGTTGTGCCTATTTGGTTCTTTTCATGCTTCTAAGAGGTAAACAATGTTTACTTTGGTTCGAGTTCAAGAACTGTCCTTGTTTGCAAGTTACTGTCCCCCCCCCCCCCCCCCCGAAAATTTATTGTATCACAGGTCAGGTGATATTTGTATATAAAGAGATTTTGTATTATTCATTCATGTTTCATACCATTTTTTTTTTGGGGGGGGGGATCTATTATCAGAGTTTATTGTTATGTTCAGGTATAGCTTGAAAGGCCTTTTTTAATTAATTAATTAATTGATTTATTGATTTATTTATTTAACGTATTAATTGGAATTAACAGTCTCATTTATTTTTTGGACTGAAATATTACTTTGGGACTAATGAGAACTTTTTCAAAAACATTCTCAATTATATAATTTTGGAACAGCAGGATATCCAAAACTTTTGGAATTTAATCGAAACATTCTATACTTTGCTATGTATATCTATTGTGTGTTTCACTTTTGTCCGTGATTAAATAATGTGCCTACTTGACTCTTGTCATGCTTCTAAGAAGTAAACAATATTTACTTTAGTTCGATGGGACATTCAGTTTTATTGGAATTTAATTCAAAATAATTTAAATGTATTTTGAATTTTATCCCTGTATGAAGGGGAAATACACGTGTTTTGATTTTACTAAACTTTTACTAAACTTTTGCTTCATTTATGTTAATTAGTTTAAGACAATGAAGTCGTGATAGTGGATTTCCCCTCCCCCCTTCTCTCTCTCTCTCTCTCTCTCTCTCTCTCTCTCTCTCTCTCTCTCTCTCTCTCTCTCTCTCTCTCTCTCTCTCTCTCTGATAAAGAGATAACCAGATACATTTATAGGATATACACATACAAATAATACAAAATGAAGTTTTCTGGATACTTGTTTTGGATCTCATCTAGACTGCATCTATTTCAACAATCAGTGATTAAATGAAGGCACATGCGTTGTTCTTTAGGTAGACATTTCCGAATGGTTGCACCCGAGAAAGCCAAAATATGTTTATGCAATTCAGTTTTGGTCATCGGAAAAATAAAGCTTAAATCACATAGATAATAATATTGGTCGACTAGAATATATCTTAAAAGTATTTGTCCTTGTACTGAATCGTTGTCCTGAAATAACGTGTATATAGCATTAAACAAGGCGTAATAATGAAGCACACACCGATTACCTTCAAACATTTATGTGTAGGATAATTTCTGTAATTTAGATTAACATGAAGGTGAACTCGGTGAATCTTGGTTTGAGCTATTACCACCTTGAACAACAACACCAAATCTTCACATGCGAGACAGTAGGCCGGCCAACGACCATTCATATAAGATTATATACATACAACTTGTTTACTTGTATACTGGTGGAGTCGTGACCTTTAAATATGCCGCATACACTTACCTCAGGTTCAGATATGATCCATCGTTTGATGGCTTACCTGGCCGTAAAGCAAAATGACCTTATGGTATATAGTCGTTACTATCAATAGAAAAACCTTTGTTCGACTTCATAAAAGCAATAATACTGAATGGAATTTGACCAGATTTAGTAGACCGCATTAAGGTATAAACGGCTTACAAATTTGAATAAGCGATACCGATTCACTATCAAACCTGTCTACCTTAATAATACACAATAACAACGTATCAAAATCCGTTTAATATAATTTTACCAAATTCACAGAACGTGTCCTGCATGAGAACTTTTCAGATTTATAAGTATTATGATAATCCGCATATGGTAAAAAAGAGAAGAAAAAGCAGTTTTCAAAATTGGACATCATTGAAAGGCATTTATGCAGAAAAAAAAAAAAACATTTTGGCCCAGATAGCGTGACCAACAGATCTGCATTTGGCTGTTTCAGATCTGTCAGTCAGGTGAGCGATCTCAAGGTCATTTGGAAACTTTATAATTTGTTGTTGTTTCACGCTGTTGTTTCATGGATAGTCATTGGTCCATTAAGAGAGGCCTTCAGCAACAGCAAAGACAGATGGTGAGAAAGGAAAATAAAAGAATTTTTAAAGTCAAAGTACAGGCGACATATCAAATCTTCGTTTCAATTGCACGTTAATGTCAGTGTGTTTCTTGAACCGATGATATTTATTTTATATCAGGATACAGCGTTCGGAAGTTCAAGATTCTCAAACCGTGCTAAGATATCCGGTAAATTTCATTGAAATGGAAGACTTACCTCTTTTTGTGTATTTTTTTCTTATATTATTTTTTCTTATATATATATATATATATATATATATATATATATATATATATATATATATATATATATATATATATATATATATATATATATATATATATATATATATAATACACAAATCAAACAAAAAAACAACACAAACTATGCGTTTATCTTTATCGTGGGGATAGGGTGGGAGTCGTTGTGATGGGTCATTTCAACCTTTTTTTGTTTTTTTGTTAATTTCATCCATGTCAGTGTTAAAGTTAAAAAAGGCTCAGTCTTCCTTACCGGATATCTTAACACGGTCTGAGAAAGAGAGGGCTGAACTTCCGTACCGTCAAATAGTCATTCTTCGAAAGGAAAAGTTATATAGCATAGTTCAGAGATTCTGACTGACGAAAAAAATGATTGTCTTAGGAATTTGTTTTATGTATAGAAACTACTACTTATGTCTGGCCTCGTGAAATTGAGGCCTACACTATGGACGTATGTGAATTTAAAGTGACAATCTTAATCAAAATTCTTTTGTCATAAATTTTCTGAGATATAGAGCATCTTGACTCTGAGGAAGCCTAGGGAAAGAATAGTGCTATCCTCGTTAAACAAGATATGGACCAGGTGTCTGTTTTGTGAGAAAGACAAGTTCTAAAGTTAACAGCATTAAGGTACGCAATGTTAATTTCACGTAATGTTCAATTTTTAAAAAAAAATTGTTGTATGCAAACTTGTTTGAAATTACTAGGTTCAGTTTTATGTATATTTTATTCAATTTCATGAAATGTGTTGATGCAACAGCTGCAGTGCAATTATCTTTTAATTTTACAGTTTTATTAGTTCGTTAGCGGAATTGATTGCATGCGATCCAAATGTCATATGTGCATGATTCCATGGAGTTGTATGAAAACATTCGTTTGTTTGTTAGGACGATGCTGATTATTGTGAGTTAACGATAACTACATATTACTATTGCGTTTGTAATTTTTAAATAATCTAGAAGTGAGTAAAAATCTGTGAATTGTGTTTAATAGTAAATCAAACATGTTGTAGCATAAGGTAAATTTTCGATAAAGAGGTCACGTGGTAATTTATGGCAGGGTAATACCGTAGGTAGGCTTTATGAAGTGTCTGAATTGCTAGTATGTTCTGAGTAACGTATTTGAAGGAGTTGTATGTAAATTTATAAAGGGTGCATGTGGCTATTTAGGGATAATTTTGTCCTTTAAGGAAACAATTTTCCGAGGGAGAAGGAGACTCGACAGTCCAAAGACGGAGTATGAAAAACAAGAGAAGCGACGAGTGAAGTCCGAAAGGGAGATTGACGAGTTCAGAGTAAAATCTAGGAAGTCCAAGAAGGACGGGTCAGTCGGAATTTTATACTAGAGAAATAGAAAGCGTTGGACCACGATCGAGCGGAAGGTGATGCAATCACTTGTGGACATTGCACTCTTATCACCACTCGTTCTGATGACGAAATAAATCCAAATTAGACACTGCTATTAAATCCGGTTGATATCATTGAAGTTGAATTGAAATTATCACTATTAATTTGTTTGATTAAATTTGTTATTTTTCTTGTCTAAGGGGGGCTCGTATTGCATTATTTCGTCGCATAATTTTGCCCATTTCTTTGTTGATATTCTATCTTTTCACTCACACCGGATCATAATATTGATGGACGCCATTCCCCAAGATAACGTAGCTAAATCCAGTTAACTACTAAGAGGGAGAAATTACTACATTCATATTATTTTACTTCTCAACAAATGCAAATGTTTATATCTTTTATTTAAGGAAAAGTATTATCCATGTGGTAGACATGTAATCAACCAGTGTTGCTTTTTTTCAACAACCACAGCTCTAGGGATTTCATTTCAATTTTTTCGGGGGATGTGATGGAGGTGGGGGTTGGGGTGGGGGTGAACGTAATGGGGTGTGGGCAAAACTTGATTCAGGGCGGGCAACGTGAATAGGTTACAGCAATTTTACAGCACATGCACATTCGGGAGGAGTGGTGGTGGTGGAATGCCTCAAAATTACTTCCCTGCATAACTCTAATGAACATAATGCATTCTTGTATCTTCTTAACTGTCATTCATAATAACGATTCATTTGTAAAACAGACATTGAAATAAACATAACATTTTTTTCTCCTCTTTTCTCAACCTTGTTATTTATTAACACACCAGAATTGGAAAAGGTTAATCAAATCACTAATGCATAATACAAAAAATATATAGAAACACTGATACCTTGTTTTTAAACCTATGGAATATATATGCAACATTTCTAGATCCTGCATGTATACAATCACATCAACTAAGCAGAGGGTAATGTTATGCGCTAAACAAGATATTAGAAATAGTCACTTTCCTACACATATCCCTCTCTATTTATGTTAAAATATTAATCACATATAAGAATACTTCATCAACATTATTTTATTATGGGGAGGGGACTGCTAGTTCCTATGGAATTTTCATCGCAAAATTCACGATATATCAATGGGTGATGAAATGCAAGCAATTTGTGTATTTTACTGTTCAAGAAAGATTCATCAAATATGATTACATGATTTATACAGTCTATTGGCTTAAATACCACGGTAACTAAATATTGGAATGCACATTTATATTCAGATGAACAAATTTAACGCCTGATACATGGTTTTCGGTAAGAACAATAATACTAGCAATAACAATGAAAAGAATACTTAACGCCATTAAGCCAGTTGGCCTTGTCCGAACGGCTGTTTTTAGAAACTGATATCACTGCGCGTGGCGTTTCACACATAAAGTTCAAACGCTAGTTGTACTGTAGCTGCGAGTGCTGCACAGAGTGTTTGCATGTTACATTTGTTTATAAAGGTTGCTAAAAACAATAACAGTCCGCTTCATTTTTAGATTGTGGAATAGAAACCGCACCCTTTCAGTGTAATAAAACGGAATAAAGTAACGGGTGTGTAGACACTCATTACTCATAAAACTAATTTTCCATAAGTATTTTTTTTTAAATTTTGATCTTTAATGAAAAAAGAAGTTAAGTTGAGCATAGAAAAAAATAAATAAATGCGTGCCTGTTACATAATGAAACGAGGCTACGTAACCACAAAATGCTAGGTAACTGTGCCTATAGTTAGAATCCAAGCATTTATCGTAAATATGAATATTACGCAATGGTAAGAAAGACGTTACCGATAAGCGATGAGATATTTTGTTTAGGCCAGTCAGCTGATCCTTGCTGGAGTTTTCTGTCTTGTCACTTGAGCCACTCTAAACACTGTTAACCCACTCATTATAAATAAAGTGCGGCCATTGGTAGACAGGCCTAATTGAACACGACATTGACGCTACCGTCCATGATTCACATATAATATATGTTCTGGTGAGTTTGTTTGGATTAGTGTTCCAACGGTTATGTTAGTTACCCATAGTTAAAAATGGTGTCAACTTCGATATAAATAGACTCAGAAATACCTATTCGCCAGTTGCACCGAGACATTGCCGTAACACACACTGACACAGCTAGCGAGATAAGACAAAGAAAAACAGAAAGAAAAAAACCAACACGATGTTTATTATAGAATTCGACTGTCGTTACGAGAAAGCAGCATATGATCGAGGTAAGAACATATACGTACATTACCTGTGTTAATATATTCAGGTTTTAAAAAAAAAATGTATTATCGCTGAAGTCGTCAATATATACAAAACAGCCTTTGCGAAGAGATCTAGGACTGTTGCCAGTTGCGGGCAAGTTGTGCCTTCTTTAGTATAGTGGCTAGCAAGTGTTGGCAGAGATGCTGTAGGTAACTGGCTTCCTTCCACTCCATCTAAATAGTTTCAGTCTTTCCGGACCTGCATCATAAGGATAAATGGTGATAACACGAGTATATAGATAGAGTAGATACATAGACATTTCTGCCTACCAGTTAACGATTGCCGTCCTACACCATTGTCCTTTCTTTGTCAGGGCCAAAATGCATCCACACATATTTGTCCTTAACCCATTCTTTGTTTAAAAACTATTTAATGCCCCATATAAATAATTTCGTACAAAAGAGTACATATAACGTTCAACTATTTTTAATTTTTTTTTTAAAACTGAGAATATAAAAATGTATTATGTATGATACATAATGGGGTGGTGGTGGGAATGAATTGCTGCTGAGATATTCTGTTATCTCAGACCTAATGCATCCCATCTGTACTATCTATCGCACGAGATTTCGCGCCTGGGTAAGAAAGGAAGGCATTTACAAGAATAATGAGTTGGCATATTATGATATTTCACTGCTAACCTGTGTAACGAGCTTTGACTAGCCAATAGTTTCTGCTTGGATATTTGACAAGGTGTATGCCACGGGTCGCATTTGGCCTAAAGCATTGTTGTCGCTATTGATTTGTCACCATACATTCAGGTTACAAGCTCAGGTCAGCTGTCTAATAATAATTGGTAAATCTCTCATTGATTTAATTAGCGGACGTGACTTCTGCTAGGTGTTTAAGTCAGGATTTGTTTGTTTATTGCTGTGATTTGGATTTTTAATATAGCTTTAACAATTTTTCAGTCATATCGCAACGATGTCTGCAGTGAGACAGTTTATAGTGATCAGGGCAGGCGCTTCCGCTAGGCGAACTAGGCAATCGCCTAGGGCGTGGGACTAAGGGTTTATTTCATGATGGGCGGGTGGGAGAGGGCGTGAGTGGAAGGGGGGTGGGGGTTTGCCAGATATCTGATCTCGCCTAGGGCACTAAAATGCCTTGCACCGGCGCTGATGTCTAGCATTGGGGCTATCTATCCCTTAATCTTGCCGACCGTTGGGGCACCACTGATGACCTGACAACCAGCTTCCTCCATTCCAATCTGTTCTCTGATACCCTCACTGTGTCACTCAGCTTCAGTCCTGTCCGCTCTGAGATGTTATCCTCCCATCTTTTCCTATTTTCCATTGGGACATCATGCCGCAAACATGTAGCATGAAATCCCACCCAGTCACATTATCCTGACACCAGGCCGACCATTCCTAACACTAACCTCTTAAACCTGAGCGCCAAGCGAGGCAGCTGTTAGTACCATTTTTGTAAGTCTTTGGTATGACACAGCCGGGGATCGAATCCACGACCTCCCGCTTCCGCGGCGGACGCTCTAACCACTAGGCCACCGGAGTGGTTCAGGAGTTGTTATACATATTTTCCTTTGATATTTGAATTTCAAGATCGTAAGGTCTTTAAAACGACGTAATTTCTTTCTGGGCAGACACCTTGCCTGCTTTATGTACACCACTAAGCCATTCATATTTTTATCATGTTAATCCGTCTTTTTCAACTACAGATGCTAACTGCAGACATCGTAGCGATATGACTGAATTTTTTTTAAAGCTACGTTAAAAAACCTGATTAAGCAAACAAACAAAAACCAAATAAGAATCACAATATCTGTCGATGTTAGTCACGGTGGCATGGAAAGATTCTACACTCGACTCCTTGGCTCTTGTTTACATGCATTCTGCTTTTGTCAGACCAGACATACAGGCACACATTGACACGCCTTTGCTTGCCTATGTCACTGAGTACACAATTTGCACCCGTCATCACTTTTACACAGATCATATTATTGTACAATTTCAAACTGCGCATAAATTTAAACCTTATTGCAGAATTACGCCGCCCATTATTGTAATTCACTGTGTCCACACCCTTACGATGAAAGTTCATTTTGTGCAGTTATCAATAAACTGATCATTTAATTACATAATGTGCAAATTTATTGATCGTTTTTTAAAAAATATACAATATGTTTTAACGGTTTTTTATTTCGTGACTTTAGAAACTGCTTTTAATTGTTGTTTTTTTTTTGTTGTTTTTTTTGTTTCACCTTTAATTATTGTTCTTTTCGTTTGTGTTTTGGTTAAGTTGATAATGATGTAAATAATTTTGTTAAACCATGTTCACCAATTCATCGTGTGGTGATTTAGTATGAAGTAGTTTGGTCACTTGATTATGTAGACATGGAAAGTGTACACACATTGGTTGCCATGCTGTGGTAACATTTAATACAAAACATAATAATTTGTAATCATTATTTACCTCAGAATGTAAGCTCATTGCAATAGACTACTGTACCTGTAGATATACAATACATCATCTTGGTCACGGGTACTATACAGATGTTGTGGCCACGTGCAAATACATTATCTTGTTCACGCGCACTTTAAAACATCATCTAGTTCACGGGTACTATAATGACACATTAATACTGGCCGCCATCAGGGCCGGACCTAAGTTTTTCAGGGGGGGGGGGGGGCCGAACTTGTTATTGGGTTAAGCGAAGGCGCGAAGCGCTGATCCTTCTAGGGGGCCCGGTGGAAAAAGGGATCTAACAAAAGTGACTAAAAACTGCAATGTTTTAAAAACACTAAAAAAAATATTTTAAAAAAATAAATAAAAAAAAAAAATTAAAAATTTCGGAACCCCCTTTTGCATCTTTTATCAAAAGCAGTGAATAGGTTTTTTTTTAAAGGGGGGGCCTGGGCCCCTATAGCAGGTCCGGCCCTGGCCATGTATAGCCTATATTGTGCTGAAAAATGGCGTTAAACCATAAAAAACAAACTATAATAACATCCGCTTGGACACGGCCTTGTTGGGGTGTAGGGTCAGAGCGCATTTCCTATCAAAAAGTTGGAATTCGCCGACACCATTTGATGTCGGCATGGGTAGCAGCTTACATGCCGGCCCAGCAAACTTGAACGATCTTTCATCGAGATATACCAGCATGAAATCGATAGGAATATGATTTATTTTCTCAAAAATCGTGAGCATAGCATTTGTTATGCCTTTAATCTGTTGACAGATGAAAGTACATCATTGCTGAAATTTGTCCCGGATCTGGCTATTTGCATTTCTAGTCACGTGACTACACAACTCTCGCAACCTAGGTCATACAGCCACTTGATATCGACAATAAGCAAATTCCCAAAAGTTGTTGTACATATAATTTGGACATATTATATAGTAGCCACATAAATAAATATAGTCTGTTCTCTCCTCATTAAGCCATACAGATGCTATAAATATAATTAGTGGGTAAGTTGTAGGAAAGTATAAGTCCACGGACAAGAGTACTCGTATATTGTAGTTACGTAAAGCGGTCTTTTCTAAAATGCGGTATGTGGGATTAATGGAATGTTAATATAAACGAGATTTCTGGAAGGTGGATATACCGAAAAAGCATAATCCATGTACGTTTACGTGTAACGCGTAATTTAGTGGAAAAAATTTTGTTGCTCAAGGGTTGTACATGTCTCTCATGTTCTAACGAGTACCTGGGTACCCGTTAAACGGCGCAACGGGTACCCTGGTAAGTTTTCCGTGGTTTTTGACAGCCCTAGTCACGGGTACTATAATGACATCATCTTGAATAAAAGAGACAACCAGCATCCAGACCAAAATAAGGGTCTACAGAGTAGTTGTGCTCCCCACACTTCGTTACAAATGCGAAAAGTGGACGGTGTACCATCGCCACTCCTGGAAGCTGAACCACTTTCACAACATCAAGTGGCAGGAGAAGGTTCCAGACACTGAGGTACTCGCCCAAGCGTGTTTTCCTGGGCACGGGCACTTGAAATACATTATCTTGGTCACGGTTAATATAGACATGTCTTTGTCACGAGTACTATAATGACATTTCTTGTTCGCGGGCACTTTAAAAACATCATCGTGGGCATGGGTACTGTATCGATATGTCTTCGTAAAGATGAGGACTTAATATTTCTATATCTCCACCATTCTCGAAATGAATATTCATGGGGTACACTGATGCGTGTACGATTGGATTGCTGAATGGATGGACTTGTACGCGAAAGGTGGGTCGGTCATACCGATGGTTGGATAAATGACGCAGAGTAGATCGATGGGTCGGACCGATGCATGCGAAAGATTTGTTTTTGCATTTACATGGCCAGACTTTAGCCCAAATCTAGTTCATTTTTTGCTTATTTCTGTCTGAAAACAAATCATAAATGTTGGATCCATTTTAGCTTAAACTGGTGCTTCCGCAGAATCACAATTGTTTTGTGTGTGTGTGGATGTTTTCAAAAATAGTGGTGACCTATTAAGTCTTAAAGATGTAGTCCAAACCTTGATAAGAGGTGAAATCCCGGGAGAGGTGCTTGGGTGGTGGTGGTGGCAAGTGCAACCCACCCCCTTGCCTCGATGTGCTTGCGTCCATGTAATGTATGCGTTAATTTTGATAATGGTTTTGAGATAAAAACGAATGTTTGCCTTTCGATTGTGTAAAGGAAATACAAATTTGTCATGGATTGAATCAATTTGAAAAATAAAGAGTTTTTGTTTTCAGGTTTCGTACTGGATACTGGGTACCAACAACAATGTTAAACAATAATGTCGTAATGTCACACCTAGATCTTCCGTCCTCTAATGTCGTAATACCGCACACATTAAGCGTATACCTAGATCTTTTGTCGGCTAATGCGCCTGAATACCAGTATAATACCAGTTCGCTTGAAGTTTTGAGTTAAAGAACAGCGTGAAACTTTATCTGCCATTAAAATATTCGAACGTCAATAGGCAGTTGTTAGGAAGCGTTTGCACGTTACTGGTATATACGAGGAAATAAGATGTTAATAAATTCCATGTCAGACCGCACCGGTAGCCTAGTGGTTTAGAGCGTTCGCCTCTGTTGCGGTAGGTTGTGGGTTCGAATCCAGGCTTAGTCATACCAAAGACAAAAATGGTACTAGCAGCTGCCTCGCTTGGCGCTCATCATTAAGAGGTTAGTGTAGGACTAGTCGGACTCGTGTCAGGATGCTGTGACTGGGTTGAACATGATGCAACATCTCTGCGGCATTATGCTTGAGTGCTTGACATCGATATAAACTGTTACACAGACTGAAATGTATTTTGATTCGAAATATAAATTCGATCGCAATACTGTAGTAATCTCACCTCATACACATAGTTCCCATCTAATAAACTAATTTCAAATTGTCATGTTGAATTTTTATATACTGTTTGTTGTATATATATATATATATATATATATATATATATATATATATATATATATATATATATATATATATAAAGTAAAAAATATACGTCCATATGTTTGAAGAAGTTGAATTGTCAGAGTTGTTTGAAAGTACAGAGAATTTGTATCTTTTTATGAAATGAAATAATAAAAGATTTGCATGCCAATCTTCAATTAAAATAATTTTATTGGCAAGACTACGGTTTATAATTTAAAATGTCCCACAAAATAACAAATATTTAACTTTGGTGTACACAAATTTGCCAATGTATAAGATCTCTCTCAATATGAAACACCAAAAAAATGTATTTTGTATGATGGCATGGTTTAGCCAAATAGTTCCTATTCAAATATGTGAGAATTGACTTTGTGACGCCTTGTGCATTATTCCTGATAGAGACCGGTAAATCATAAAGAGATTGACATTGCAGAAGATGGAAATTGCGTCTCCCCAGGTAACAAACAAGCCAGACATTGATGAATGAAGTGCCCCTTTTTGTACATTTTTAAAGAAAAAAGTAACCTTGTCGATTTTCGTTTTTAAAATCGTTAGGCGAGGAGGGGTGGGCGTGGGAGTGCAAACAAATGGAAACGTAAGTGAATGCTATATTTTATTTAAGCTAGCACGAATGTTCAATACACTGTGTGTATATGGGTGGGGCTTCCCATAGCTGCCAGACATAAATACATACCGACGCATGCACGGTTCCCTGACTATATTACGTCATTCATAAACCCAAGAAAAAATGTATTTGTAAAGATTATTGTTTGTCTTTAAACTGCATTGTTAGGATATTTTCTAATTTTGACGACCGAGCTAATCACTTTTTAAACATAGATACCATGTCACGATACACTGCTATTTTTAGTATGATTACGTTATCGTTAGGTTCAGTAGTCTTATTTAAGAATAAACTAGGTCATTTAATCGATTTCGGTTGTGTTTGAATATCACTGAAACTGATCTGATGTGTCCTTAAAAATGACCAGAATGTAATGAACTCGTATGAACTTCAGTTGATATTGGATATAGTGTATGCTAATTTACGGGCGGGATTTCTGTAGCAGTCATTCATAACTATATACTGATTCATCGAAGGGTTCCCTGGGTGTACTGCGTCATTCGTAAAATGCTATGTTATGTTTTTATGGTTTAACGCCATTTTTCAGCACACTATAGGCTATACATGGTGGCCAGTATTAATGGTGGAGGAAGAACCCGGAAAAGCCCAGAAAGAACCACCGACCCACGAGAAGCTATGTGGCAAGCTTTCTCACATATCCACATTGGCCGAATCCTAGACTCGAACCCACGCAGACAGAGGTGAGATGGCAGTGATCTGTAACGGACAGTGCTTTAGACCACTCGGCCACTCGGGGCCCCCGTAAAATGCTATAACATAAATTATTGAAAGACAATTACTTTATCTGAATTATGATATTTTCTTTTGTTGTTTATGTAGGGTTAAACGCCATTTTTCAGCACAAGATAGGCTACACATATCGGCCAGTATAACTGGTGGAGGAAGAACCCTGGAAAACCTCGGCAAGAAACAACCCACGAGAAGCTACTGGCAAGTTTTCGAACTTAACCATTAAAATACCGTGGGTTCATAATTTTAAAGTAATGAACAATTGTAAACAGGCACTGTCCTAGGATGTGCGGGGCTCAAAGGAACAAGCGATGAGCGCTGGGCGACAAGCCAAAACATTGCATTGCAGAAAAGCACGGGGCCCAAGGCTGTTGCTTCATTCGCCTTGCCCTAGGGCCGGGCCTGATTGTAAAGTAATGAGCTTACTGCAGATTAATTTGTGTTTCTTTTATCATAATTTATATCATGTCTTTCCAGTTATTCAGCATCCATGCATTTGTTTTAACTTGTTCACAATCCATTTGAGTATCCTGCGATATTGCCAACAATCTGTTTCAGATATAGGCCGCTCCGGTGGCCTAGTGGTTAGAGCGTCCTCCGCGGAAGCGAGATTTCGTGGGTTCGATCCCCGGCAGAGTCATACCAAAAACTTACAAAAATGGTACTAACAGCTGCCTCGCTTGGCGCTCAAGCATTAAGAGGTTAGTGTTAGGACTGGTCGGACTGGTGTCAGGATAGTATGACTGGGTGGGACATCATGCTATATGTCTGCGACATGATGCTAGACATTACTATAAAACTGCCTCACTGCAGACATCGTAGCGATATGACTGAATTTTTTGTAAAGCTACGTTAAAAATCCAAATCACATATTGCTGTCAATCTGTTTTATATAGCATGTACTATGAAAGACATTGTATCATCCATGGGTAATGTTCACGCATGCAGGTGTGATGTCAGTAGTTTGCCTCGTATTGCATAATAAATAATATAGCATTGTTAATGTAATACGCTCATGGTTGTGTGTTATTGTCTAATATTACCAATTCGGTATATTTTTTTAAAATTTATTATATTTGAGACGATCGCTTACAAAGTCGTGCTCGAATCAGAGTACAGTGGTCAGATGCAAAACGTGCACGTCTGTCATGACACATGGACAAAACAATTTGCACATTGCAGCTAGCCATGCTTTTTTTATATATTGCTATCAGCAATTGGCACATGTAGTGACCAGTACATGTATCAGTGAGATGGGGTATCGTTTTAGGACCGTATTAGATGGGGGTATCTTGTTCACACCGAGATAGGGTACCATTTTAGGACTGTAGGAAATGGGTGTATCTTTTTAGGACCGAGAATGGATATCATTTTAGGACCGCAGGATATGGGGTAGGAACCAGATGGGTATCGTTTTAGGACTGAGTTGTGGTATCGTTTTAGGAATTTAGTAGATGAGGTATCTTGTTAGGTCAGAGATAGGGTATCGTTTTAGGACAGGAGGAGATGGGGTATCTTGTTAGATCCGAGATGAGGTATCGTTTTAGGACCGTAGGAAATTGGGTTTTCGTTTAGGACCGTGGGCGGAACATCTTAATCCAAAATAACAAACATTACTCCTTGGGAGGCACGCCTAAAAATGCAGTAACATCTGACAAGTTAATGGCATATCTTCCGATTTCAAACTGTCACTTTTGATATTGGCTGATCCATCGGCCATATTGCAATATACGTATATATATATATATATATATATATATATATATATATATATATATATATATATATATATATATATATATATATATATATATATATATATATATATATATGTATGTATGTATGTCCAAGTTATGAAAGGGGGCTAGTCCCTTGTTTCAGGGTCGTGACCCTGGAAAAGCGGAACAGCATTGGATGCTCATTTAAATAGTTTATCAGAAATTAAATGCATACAGGATAATTTGGTGGAAATCTTAAGTTTCCAAGTTATGACCTGGGACCAGTGGCGTAGCCACCACCCAAGTAACCCAAGTAACCACCGCAGCTGTGTGTGTGAGGTCGGATAAGCCCCAAGAATTGCCATCAAACAGCTCTTTTCGAGGGTCCAAAGAATTTAAGTTTTACTGTTAAGGGAAGGAGTACTGCGCCACTGCGTGTGGCAATTCCTCTTCTCCAGATCCACATGTTGTCACTACTCAACGATTTTAGATCGGAATACATCTTTCCCAATAATCTAACCCCGCCTCATAAAGGGATTAAAAACAACAACACATTGTGGACATCTACAGACTGCCTTAGTAAGTCCCAAAGTGTGTATGCTTGTGTGTGTTGGATTTTTAACTTAGCTATCACAGTATTTCAGTCATATCGCGATGATTTATGCAGTGTGGCAGTTTATACAGTGATGTCTAGCACAGTGCTGCAGACATTTAGCATTATGTCCCACCCAGTCACATTATCCTGACTCAAGGGAGGGGCGTAATTTGGGGTGAGGTGTGTGTGTGTGTGGGGGGGCAGCCTCCTCTGAATTTGCATTGCATGTGCTGTCAAATTGATGTAGCCTATATGTTGCCCCACCCCCTACCCCGCGAAAAAATTTAAATAACGTCTTTGACACTAGGCTGACAAGTCCTATCACTAAACTCTTAAACCTGAGCGCCTATCGAAGCAACGGTTCGTATCATTTTAGTTTTATAAGTCTTTGGTATGACTCGGCTATGGTTCAAATCCGCGACCTTCAGCATCTGAAGCAGACGCTCTAACCACTAGGTCGCCGGCACGGTCATGTCCCAAAGTTTCAATTTGGTATCATGAACGGCGTTAAGAGATGCAGCATGCATGGATTGCATGTATGCTTTGCGTAGATACACGTATTCTCTTGAAACTGGGATAAATTACAGCGTTGTTGCAGGCGAAACATTTCTTTTTGTGTTTATCCTTCTTATACTGTTGTATTTTCTGTAGCTGTGCTTAGCTTAGCTCGTCATGTTTCATGCTGTTGTTGGTAAATGTGTAGAACTTAGGGAACCATATCAACTTTTTGAACTCATTAAATAGCTTACATCACAAAATACATCGGCCAGATTAATGCTGTTTGCAAGAGTTTCTGCGTACCGTATCGAGAATGCTATATTTGCATAACAGATTGATCAGTGAGAGGTCAGAAAACGAAATGATCAATGGCCCCTTGAAACTGTAGTCATCTTAACACTGAACAAGTGTTCAGTTATCACGGTAGTCTGGTTCAGGTAGTGAATATATTCAAAGAGAGCGAGTTTTGTCATCAGCATTCTGCGATCAAACATTTTCAGTTATAACGGAGAAGCGATGATCGCTATTGCCTTAGCTGTGGCGGGAATTGGTGGAAATGCTTCATTACTATTACCGTAAGAGCATGGTCATGTTGTATGTGGTATTTACACCATATTTTTAATTGTTGTAGAGTTGGCGAACACGGCTTTATGATGTCTGCAGTACAAATATCACAACATTGCTCTAATTACCAGGCACGTTGCCAGACAGAGATATACAGAAATTGCCAAATAAAGCAAAATGGCGGCCAGCCTATTGTAATCAGAAACCGGAAGCTTACAAATTCAGCCAGATTATCTGACTGATCGACAGAGTGTCAAAACAGAGATATCATCGAATCAGCTTGCAAAATATTGCATTTCCAAGGGCAGCATTTTTTAAATGATGAAATGAATGCATCAAAATTTTATACAGCCCGAAAACAATATTATGTGACCCATTTCTGTGTCAGGATTTATTTTTAATGATACATTATTATAAACAGTATTTTCATCAATATTTTTTTTTAATGATGTTGTTAGGTTGACCACATTTGACGGATTTTTCCACAGAACTCGTAAAAGTCGACGTGTTTGCCGACGTTATGAGGAGCAAATGATTCTGGGCTTCTTTTAAGAGAGAGAGAGAGAGACACACACACACACACACATTTGAATACATTTATATTTGGATCTGCTTAGAAGAACATTTACATTTCTCAGCTTTATGATTGTTTTGCCTATTTTATATCTACCATATCTAAGGAAAAACATATTTTTTGTGATGGATATATTACATAAGTACTGCATGTTGAAACAGCTCAACAAATTTGTCTTAAAATCACTTGCACATAATGAATTATTTACTTTGAAAGTGTGCATTGTATCCTTGCATGTGTCAAGAAATATAAAGGAAAAATTGTACCACTCTTCTATCATCTACGTCTGCAACAGTAAGAAGCAGTGTACAGGTTTTGTATGTCAGACAGTGTACAGGTTTTGTATGTCAGACAGTGTACAGGTTTTGTATGTCAGACAGTGTACAGGTTTTGTATGTCAGACAGTGTACAGGTTTTGTAAGTCAGACAGTGTACAGGTTTTGTAAGTCAGACAGTGTACAGGTTTTGTAAGTCAGACAGTGTACAGGTTTTGTATGTCAGACATTGGAATACATACATAAACTGAGTAGGCGAGATTCCATATTTCGCTGTACCCTCGTATCCGTTTCTTACCCCGAGTTGCAGAGTTGTTTAAGGCGTACGCTTTTACAGATCACTGACATCTTGCCTGTGTGCGCGTGTGTTCGAGTCTTGGCTAGATCATTGTGGGTATGTGACAAAGTTTGCCAGTAATTTTACAAGGATAGATTGTTTTTTCCCACACACCTGTTGGGTTCCTCCTCTACCAAACTTTATTGCGCCGCCATGTACAAAGTATCATGTTCTGACAAACCGCGTTAAACCCACAAAACCTTATATATATATATATATATATATATATATATATATATATATATATATATATATATATATAGAGAGAGAGAGAGAGAGAGAGAGAGAGAGAGAGAGAGAGAGAGAGAGAGAGAGAGAGAAAAAAACGCTTGTCAGGTTAACTTACATTACCTGGTTTTTAAATCTGCACTGTAATTATGTATAAAGTGGATACAAGTATCTTTGTATCTTTAAAGAGATGAAAATGTATCCGTGTAATTTATTTTGATTTAGGAGCGTGCTATATAATGAAATTTTCATTGACGGTGAAACAAAGTTTATTAAAGATATTTCTAATTAAACAGCAGTTTATAACTTTTTAAAAACCATGTTACATTATTCTTAATGGTTTTTAGGTCTACCTACTGGTAATTGACCAGATGAGCTTATTATTTCGTTCGTTGTCTATCATCCGTTGGCCGTTAGCACAAGTTTGTTATCACTGATCGTAAGCTGCTTATAGGATTGCATGCAACTTCACACACACACGCACACGCACGCTCTGGTTGGTCCTAAATGGTAACGGTGTTGCTCGGACATTAAAATCTTATTATCTCTACGCTACCTTAACGGATGGCCATATTAGTACAGATCCCTAAATATAAAGGTCTTCTCACGATATTTAGTCAGTCCTATCTTAAAATCGTACGTCCAAGATGGCCGCCAAAGCTGGCATATTTTAAATTTTTTATCTCTGTCACTTTGTGTGGTCATATTGAAATGGTTTTCCACTGAAAGACCTTCTAGCTTATTTAGTTGGGTTTAAAAAAATAATGCCGATCTGACATAAAGCACTCATATGGCAGTCGACATGAAAATCTTGTTATTGTAACTCCTCAAAAGAAAGTCGTTATGGCATGTTGTGATGTCTTGTTGGTCTTAAAATGAAAATGGTGCCATCTGGAAATTCTTGTTATCGTTACGTCTGAATGGATAGTAATATCAGCATGATGTTTTCACTAAAAGACTTCTTACGATGTCCAGTTGGTTCTGAATGAAAATGGTGTCAATCTGAAGTCTAAATGTGGCCACCACTTTTCACTAAAAGATTTCATTAATGTTTTGTCGGTCTTACATAACAATGTAGCTGATCTAATGTACGGTATATGACTATCTTGAAAATCTTGTTTTCAGTAAATGGAAAGTCATTATGACATGGGGTTTTATTAGAAGAGTTTATTTCATGTCTAGTTCGTACTAAATTATAATGACTGGTTTATTGTGTTCTTAATAATCCAGTGTCTAGCTCCATTACCAATGGTATGATCACAAGCTCAGTTTGGGCCAATCGTTGCACTGTAACGATCTTCTGGTAAAAAGATTTATATTCTTTTAATTTCAGACATCAAGATGAGTACTCGATTCAAGGATACCGAATCGGAATTATTTGAGGCCATATTTAATGGCGACTTGGTCCGTGTTCGTCAGTTGATCGACAGTGGAATCAACAAAAACACAGTTCTTCACAATCCTGCCCGGTGGGAGGGAGCTACGATTCTTGGAACAGCTGCGATTGAAGGACATCTGGACATTGTTAAGTATCTGATTCAGCAGAAAGTGTCTGTTAACTTTACTGACCCGTGTCTTGGACGGACAGCCCTTCATTGGGCTTGTATGGTGAATAGGGTTGACATTGTTCGGCATATGTTGGACAATGGTTCAGACGTTAACATCTGCGACAAAGACAATACAACTCCTTTGATAAAAGCAGTAATTCACAAATGCAAGGATATTGTCAAATTACTGATAGAAAGAGGTGCAGACGTGAATCAAGTAGACAGACTCCGTTCTTCTGCTCTCCACTATGCTACATTCATAGGAGTTCCCCAGATGGTATCAGACATCATCAAAGGTGGCTGTGTAGATAATACAGAATCAATTCTAGGAAAGGGAACTCCATTATCCAACCTTATGCATAGTGAGGACATAGAAAATATTTCCCTCCTTCTGGACGCAGGGTATAGCACTGGGAAGGACAAATGGTTAATGAAATGGGATGATGTTAAAGATCCACCCAACAAGGCAATCAGTGTGATTTTGCTCCGTTACAGGAACCCGCCATCTTTACAACACTTGTGTCGGAAAGTCATAAGAGATAACATGAACGGCAGATTTGTGAGCAAGAAAATTAGGACCTTGCCATTACCACCAAGTTTACGCAGCTTCTTGCTTCTTGAGAGCTAAATGGGTTACATAGCATCTTCTAGAGAGATACTTAAATTACGGTTCAGGTTACGGTGTAATTGTATAAAAATCTTAAGAATTTTAAAAAATTTAGATTTTTAAAATGACTTGCAGTTTATTAATATTTGTCTGAATTTATCTGATTTGTTCAAAGTTGATGTCCGTGTTGTGTGGTTGATACGGGAGTTAGGTAATTTAAGTTTTTGTGTAGGGAATTTACATCCCTGATTCTAGTCATACTCGGTATTGCTATCAGTATTGTACAGTCTGAGGCTCGTCTTCCACAAAGATAAGCCGAAGGTCTTTAAACCAGTATGAAATAAGAATTATCTGATTTTTTGTTAGTTGTGGGGAACGAATCCCATCAGAGAGATATTTTGCAATGCTCTGAATATGTGACTATGAACACTTATCAATGAGTAATGTAATGACAGTATTTAACGTTCAAAAACATAGAAATAAACAGTGAAACCCTACTTATTCACGGAGAAGGGGATCTAGAGTTCGCAGTTTTAAGAAAATTCTGAAAGTTTGCTTGCTATGTAAGACTTTATTCACCTCGAATTTTGACGTTATTAGGTGCTTCCTTCATTCTGTGATTCTTGTCTTTAATCGATGTACCATTTTAACAAAATAGGGACATATACATCTGAATTTATAAAGTAGCAGTACAAAGAACTCTAGTAGGAACCATGATAGTTCCGACACAAGTGTGACTACCGCTGCCAAAAATAAATAAAAATAGAAAAACAAAATAATATTTCTGAAGAACTTCCAAACAGAATTCGATCAACCTATACAGAAAAGTATCCAAACAATAAGCCAATTCAAACATATTAAAAAAATAATGCTAATCCGCGGTTAAATTTGGTCCTCATTATTACAACTAGAAAGGAGAAGAAAAAACTTCGAAAGACCTCGAAGAATGAGTGATAACCTTACTAATATGGAAAATTCCTGAAAGCGACTTGTGAAAAATGTTTAAAAACGTTTGACCTAATTTTGCAGAAAGTATTCTGATGAAAACATAGTTTGCATTGGTAATAATGATGCACATAAAATATGTCATTTTGCTATAAATTAACAAACTTATAAACTGCTTAACAGAGTTTAATCAAATTGGACAGAAAGTGTCCTAAATTAATCATATTTTAGGTTTATACGAATGATGTTACTAAAAATATATAAACGCTGACACAACTTTATCGATATAGAGATGCACGCGGAACATAAATCCGACCAACTTTGACACACAGTTTGACTGCATAGAAGCCTTTTAATAACAGACAAATGACGATGCGATAAAATATGAATGAAGATGACAAAATAATAAGGAAGCCTCGAAACAATTGCTTTATAATATAAGCTGTCTTGCGCATGTTAAGAACTCTGAAAAGATGGCATCTACAACAACCAGATTTCTTGGCCGTCTGCTCTTGCTTTCGTATTTAAGAAAGTCAGCTAGGAGAGCTATCTCAGATCCACTTGATCTTTTTATTTATACAGATTTTTCATGTGGCCGACAAAAATTATAATCATTAGAAAGCTTTTTGACTACAGGGTCGGTCAACTGATCAGAAAAAATAAAGGAAGAACAAAAGTCGACCCATTGGCTTTATCAGGTAATCTTTGTATTGGTAACCATTGGTGTTAATGATTACATAAGTGAATTTCTTCATTGTTCTCAATATTTACTGAAAAGTTATATGTAACAAATTCTTCTATAGTTCAGAGTACAGTGTGTATAGCATTGATTTGCGGTAATCTGATCTCTGCTGATTTGTTTGCAGTAAGCAAAATATGACAATACAAGAAAAGGACAGTCTGCTATTTCAGTCTTCTATTTTAAACATAGTGGTAATTCGTCATAGCTGTATAAAGACTTAAACATTTGGAGACCAAGTGTAGAAATATATTCAAGGTAACTTTCTAAGTTAAGATGATCAAGGAATGGAATAAGAGATTTGGATAGTATGAGGGTTTGATTTATTGTATCTGTAACGAATGTCTGACATCAGTCCACAGCCTATTAGGAGCACTGGTTGATTGACTTGTAAGTATTTTGTTCATTTTAACATGACCCATATGTGAGCAGTGTACTGTTCAAACTTTGCATGACACTGGATTTAAAGTCTGATGATGTGAGCAGTGTACTATTCAAACTTTGCATGACACTGAATAGAAAGGGCGATGACGTGAGCAGTGTACTATTCAAACTTGGAATGACACTGAATAGAAAGGGCGATGACGTGAGCAGTGTACTATTCAAACTTTGCATGACACTGAATAGAAAGGGCGATGACGTGAGCAGTGTACTATTCAAACTTGGAATGACACTGAATAGAAAGGGCGATGACGTGAGCAGTGTACTATTCAAACTTGGAATGACACTGGAAGTAGCATTTTTGAAGTTGTTCCATAATAAACTAATTCAACATTTCTTACGTTTTTCTTTGTTTCTTTCTTTGCAAAATATTTCGAAATTCTCTAGATATCCAAATACTATTTTAGTATTAGCAAAAAGGTTTTATGATTTGATTGTTTTGTTATTCGTATCAGTTCTAACTGTAAGCAAGCTATTAGCGAAACAAACCAGGCACTAAATAGATTTAGGCGCAATTGAAACCACAAGAATGTTCTTGCTAAATATATTTCGATACACCAGACGCCTCCAGGAGTTCCTTGCTAAATTCATTTAGACACACTAGAAATTACAAAACTCCTGATAATTGATTTAGACGCACTAGAAATTACAAAATTCCTGCTAAATTGATGTTGACGCACTAGACACGCTTAGGATTCCCTTGCTAACAAGGAGAAATAACTATTAGTGAAGATCACTATTTATCAAGCAAAGTTATATATTGTTTTTAGCAGGTACACTGATACAAAATAGTGCTGAAGTAAGTAGTCAGATTGACAAGAACTCAAAAGTGATATAGCAGTGTGAATGGTCTCACTGTTTTTAAATTATGATCATCGATCTTGCTAAAGTAATATAACCATCTTATCTAGATCTCTCCAAGTTTTCTGGTGACATTAGACTTTGGAAGTCTATTATTTGCCCCGAAACAATAGACAGAATGTCCGAGGAAGTTAATTTAGCAGTAGTACTGCCCCCTAACATGGTGCGGTAGACAAATTATAATAAATATCGTCTTATGCGTTAAACGGTAGGGGGGGGGGTCTATGTACCCTTAAAACGAAAACTTCATAGTAATCTCACAGAAGGAAACGAAATTCAGGACTCACAACTGCGCTGGCTGAAACCATATAATATTCAGATTCAGTATAATTTCAGGTTCATGACGTCTTGGTAGTTTCTTCCGCGGTATGAATTTTAAGAAAATCTCGTCAAGGCGGCAACAACAATAACCCATACGGTAGTAAGGATAAAGTCCAACGTGTAGAAACGGCGTTGTTCATCAGCACGTTGTCTCAACGACAGAAAGGAAATCAAGGCAAACCTAGATAACATCTACATTTCCACGACAGTTCTCAGATTTGTGTTATCAATATTTACACTCTGAATGCCATCAATAATTTCATCACTTGCCACATAAGTACATTGGAGACCATTTATGGGGCAAGTGGAGCATCTATAATTTGATTGCTCGCGATGAACACAGCCTCACACGTAAGCAATTCTCGGTGAGAATTCTCACGAGAGATGGGTGCAATGTTGCCAGACACTTTTTTTTTTTCAATTCCTTCACGTGTACCTTTAAAAAGCAGCCGACAAACCGCCCAATTTATATATTAAAATTTTAAGAGTAAATAAGAACCAAATACCATGTATTTAACAATATTATAACACTGATATAGTGATAATAGAGCAACCGCCATACAGGCTACAGTTACCAGCATATATATGCTATTGATATAGCTTAATTGAAATTTGGAATTAGAAGCGCGCTTCGTTCTTCCTTCCGGAATTTTTTCAATTGTTTAATGTGAGATAACATTTATGGAGATACATGTACATCCAGAATAATGAATTCATTAAGATTTTTTTTTATAGATATTATCGTCACTAGCGCCAATTTAAAATTGAATGCGGAGAATTTAAGAGTAATTTGATGCAACCCAAATTGTGGCGACGCAAATCAGAAACCAGCCACACACACACAAAAAAACGCAACCCGCAATCTTAATTTTTTTCACGCAACCAAATTTTGAAAGGAGCCCAATTGGCCGAAAAAAACGCGTATCTGGCAACTCTGGATGGGTGCTCAGTAAGCTGTCACTGCATCGCGGCATGTGTATGTAGCATTTTCAAATAACGTACATTCTAAACATCCAGCTGGAAAGATTAATGATTTTTTTTTTATCCTAATGACGTGAAGTGACTGAAGTAATGCTGATGTTAAGCAGTCATCAAGAATTCGCCGAAAACATTTTGTTCCAATTTAAAACTTTCAATTCGTTCGACTGAATCAAAGATCGACAAAATACCTCGACCGAGACCAACATTTTGACACCAACATATTGACAGGGGGTTGCACATTTTCAGCACGACTTGTGTCCTTTTACATGGTTCCCACACCTTTCCAAGGATAAATTGCCAGTTCATTTACGTTTCTTTTTCCAGGATGAAATTAATTTTTTTAAGGTTTACATATGATCATTACTTAATGGAGTTAAAGAACATTGTAGATTATAAAACATGCATTTTCTAAATCTAAAGATGTTTCTTTTTCATGACTCTCCAAAACATCTAAGTCAGAAAAGATGATCATGTACATAACAACAAAATGTATCACATGAAACAAGTGTAATTATATTCCTATAAAGAGGCACGTAAAGTAATTTCAATATACATAATACAAATTCTAACTTTATTTTGCTGACATGCATTATGCTGCCAAGTGGGAATAACATAATAAGAAAATAACATAAAGTAGTTTTGTTTCAATCCATATATATATAACGCAAATATTGGTTGCAAAATTTTTTTAAATTAAATTTAAAATGAATTTTTCTTTAAAACGATAAACTTTTGATTTCATTTTATGGCTCTGCCATTGACAGGACTCGGCAAAATTATTGATCGTATATAATCCCTACATTTGTTTGTCAGTACTGAACTTTCCTATGTAACCAATCCTAATAAATCACGAATTAGTCCAAAATATCTTAAAGGTAAAGTTTTTGAAGATTGGACTGTAAACAGAACAACATGCAGTTGGTCACAGATTTCAAACGTGAATCAGCAACAATAGTTTATTATTTATTGTATACTGTTGCCAAGAAAAACACTGACAGTATCATCATAATAAACAATTGCCTTTAAATCAGTGCTAAGAATGCCTAATTATAACTCCTTTATCACCAAGAAAGAGAGAGGAGAAATGCTACAAAATCAGCTTGGGATTATATTCGTGGGTACAGTCCCGGTGGTAATGATTGTGACCTGAGTTCAAACAGACAATTATTCCTAACCTGAGCTATTTAGCTGAATAATAATAATAATAATAATAATAATAATAATAATAATAATAATAATAATAATAATAAGGAATTTGTATAGCGCCTAATCTTTTGAAGCTCTAACCGCTTTACAACATCTATAATGATATGAATACAAAATAAAACAACAAAAAACAAAAACAAACACCATGAAACTGGAAAACAAAATATGCTGAAAATATTTAAGGTAGGAAATATTTTTAGGTCTTTAAGTTTGTTCTTGCAGTCGAAAACGGAGAGTTTCAAGAGCACCATTGAAAGGGATTACTGTGTCCTTGTGTCTAATTTCAATGTGCAATTCGTTTCACGTTGCTGTGCCCTGCTATGCAAAAGAACGTTGTCTATATGACTTCGTTTTTATAGTGGGAATAATGAGTATACAATTGTCAGAAGAGGAGCGTAATTATCTTGCTGGTGTATACACATTGGCGAGGCCAGAGAGGTATGCTGGATTGGAGGCCGTCAGTGAATCGTATCACAGAAAACAAATTTTGTGTTTCATTCTGGATCGAACGGATAGCAGCCAGTGTAGGGTACAGAGCAGTGGGGAGGTGTGCTCTGATCGTGATACTCTAAAGATGATCAGGGCAGCTATGTTTTGAACTTTTTGAAGTTTCTGGAGTAGATATTGAGACGAACCAGACAGAATTGAGTTGCTGACACAGGTCTTTTGTTTATAGTTGTCTTGTAGACAAGATAATTTCGGGGGCCCCGAGTGGCCGAATGGTCTAAAGCGCTTTCCGTTACGGATCACTGCCATTTCACCTCTGTATGCTTGGGTTCGAGTCTAAGATTCGGCTAATGTAGTTATGTGAGAAAGCTTGCCAGTAGCTTCTTGTTGGTCGGTGGTTCTTTTTGGGGGTTTTCCCGGCTTATTCCTCCACCAATAATACAGGCCGCCATGTATAGCTATATTGTGCTGAAAAATGGCGTTAAACCTATAGCCTATATTGTGCTGAAAAATGGCGTTAAACCCTAAAACAACAACAACAACAACAAGATAATTTCGACCGTATGTGCCTTGGCGATTTGTTTGCAGTTATAATATTGCAAACACGTTAATTTCCCATCCTGTATATTTAAATTTTTTTTTTACTTGTCCAGTCAATATTAATATCACGTGATAACCAATTCTCCGCACTGAGACTTTCTAATTGAACAAAATGATCTCCAATCCAATATGTGACCGGGACATATTATTTATATTTACAATTTGTGAAATAGGCATCGTGTATAACGTTTGTTTGGTAAACATTACAGTCAGTGTCAACAAGTGGATAAATATCCAGTACCACATTGGAAATGTTATATTTTCTTTAAGCGAATGTATATTGTGTGCAAGCATCATGATCTTGTGTGCAAGTAATTCACAAAATGTGCTGGTTAGTATGGAATAGAAAATGTATTATTTCGAGAAATGATATCCTTGTTTTCCAGAGGACAAATATAAGTGTCGAAACTGCTTATGATAATGTAGATTGCATTTCTTTCCTTACTTTTTGCTTCTGTTAATGTAGATTGCATTTCTTTCGTTAAATTTTGCTTCAGATAATGTAGATTGCATTTCTTCGTTACTTTTTGCTTCGGATAATGTAGATTGCATTTCTTTCCTTACTTTTGTTTCAGATAATGTAGATTACATTTATTTCCTTATTGTTTGTGAATAAGTTTTGTTGTATTTCACGACTGGTCTTTCTTCCTTTATTTAGTTCAATTCCAACTCATGTTCAGTTCGTTCCAGTAACAAACCCAACATTGTTAGAACCAGACGGGTATCAAGAGTACGTTCATGTAATGCATGTAATGCAATGTGATAAAATGACGCGTTAGAAACTAAAACGTTAGAAGTCGCGTCCAGCGCGTTAGAATATTCATCTACCGCAGTAAACTTCTAATACTTTGGACCCTAATTACTATGCTTAATACCCCATTTCTAAAGTTTAAGGTATTTTTGGTATTTTTGGTCAGTTAACATGGAGATTCTATCCAATCAGAACAGTCTATACATGCAGTTTATTGATGTTATAAATCGACCGTCTTTGAAATTTCTAGAGACAGATGTACTATCCGACTGAAAATTCACCTTCGCTAGCAAAGGTTTCTGATAACCCTATCTACAAATTGGCATATCGAATATATATTTCAGTGCTTGAGGTCTTTGTGAATTTCATTAGATGCTGCGGCAATAATAAATATAATATAAATAAATATTAATAAATATGCAAATAACATCAGTGTTTAAGGTCTTGAAAGAATGTGTTATATTTATGGAATTTGTTAACTTGGCTTTAACAATTTGAGCCATATCGCTACATATCTAGCTATAGGGCATAATACCGCAAACATGTGACATATGTCCCACCAAGTCAAATTATCCTGGCACCAGGCTGACCAGTCCTAACACTAACATCTTAATGCTGAGCGCCAAGCGAGACAGCTGTTAGTACCATTAAAAGATAATATTTCGGTATGATTCGTCTAGGGGTTTAAGCCACAATCTTCTTAATCACTGTGGTCACCGGAAGAAAAAAAATGTACAAGTTCTTATAAGAACATATAAAAGTATATAAAGCCATATTAGATAAATAAATAAATGCATTTATAAGACTACAGATAAGTGCATAAGGTCTTAAAAGAGATCTATCTATCTATCTATCTATCTATCTATCTATCTATCTATCTGTCTGTCTGTCTGTCTGTCTGTCTGTCTGTCTGTCTGTCTGTCTGTCTATCTATCTATCTATCTATCTATCTATCTATCTATCTATCTATCTATCTATCGGCATAAGGTATTACAAGAACAACAATAAATGTATAAAGTCTTGCCAGAAAACATAGCTTAATTACTAATTATGTCATAGGTAATCTTTATCGTGCACATTTGATAATAATCCTAGTCTGCCAAATGAAAGTGTAGGTTACAGATTAGTCATAGAAAATTGCACGAATCTTGACACTGGGTGGTTACACACGCAAAGGTAAAAGGTCAAGTCAAGATACTAACCTCCTCCCCATCACAAACATATAGATCTAGCTGTTACCATGAACAAATTGTACCTTTAAAAGTGCAAATATTGCCTAGTGTGTTGTTAAAATTTGTATTTACAACGTGAATTAGCTGTCGGTTTGTGATCTAATGCAGAATAGATGTAACTGCACCCTACTCATCATCATTCGTAAGCACGCCTACTCATTCGCATATTACATGGTATGCAACGAAAAGTAGTTTATGTTGACACGTGTGTGAATTAATAATAATTCTTCCTGCTAATTGAAAATTATATGAAAATATGTTCCGAAAATGTTTAAGTTAAAACACTTTGAATTTGTATATGATCTATGGGCTAGTAGGATATGTGATGGCCATTAGACTTCAAAGACTTATTAGTTATCAGTATGCTTGTAGAGCATGTGATTCTCACATCTTTTAACAGTATTATTCGTTGATCTATAGATAAACTGAGTCATGGTTTGAATGACATACGGAGGTCTAAAATAGGAGTTTTGACTCAGCACTCCAACTCAAGATGTAAACTTAATGTTTGAACTCGTCCCCTATCCACCACACTTGTACAACAGAGGTTTGGGGTCAGCTTCTCCCCAGGACTAAGCCCAAATTATCGAGGGCCTTAAAAGTACTGTCAAGTACAATCCAACCCCCTTCACGTCCCCAACTGTGCCAGCCATTACGTCGGCTGTAGATTGTTAAAGTAAGTAGAGAAAATGTTTGTTGCTGAAAACGTGTCTTAATAGTGACTGGAGAACGGCTTTTTTCAACATTCACCTTCAGATATAGCTGCTCAAGTCACGCATGTGACAAAAGGAAAGAAATTTTTTCCTGCTCGAATATATATATATTCGTCATCTTGAAGAAGAAAAAAAACTTGTCGCATTTTGTAGTTTTCTTTTTCTTGTTTCTCCCGTTCCCTTCTTCTTTCTCTTTATCCTGTCTTTCTCAATTCTGTTGTTGTCATTTCTCTTGTTGGAGGTGTTTCCTTGGGTCATGTTTCTGTGTATTGTTTGCCGGTTATTATCTGCTGTTTCATTGGGACGTTACTTTGATGTATCTCTGTTCTTATCTATTTAGGTTGTTTCAGATGGATCCCAGTTTCATTCGCTGTTTCTGATTGCTTTTCCTGTTCAGTTGTTCTATGTTGTGCCTGGTGTTGTTGATTAGTTATCGGAATTTTGGGAGTAATACTCGTTCGTTTTGGGTAGTGGTGATTTGTTCTTCTTTTGTGTCTGTTGCTGTTTCTCTAGTCTCCCCTGGTCTTGTTGTTGTTGTTGTTGTAATCTCCCTCTTTGCGCCTCGTTATTTTGGTGACATTTGAAGGGGGTGTGACCTGTCACATTACACCTGATACATTTTCTAACGTAGATGCATCCTTTGTACCCCATTTTCGCAAGGAAACCGTGCATAAAGTATGATCTTTTGATAGTTTTGATGTGATCTCCCTCTATTTCGACTATTCTCATTCCGTCGTCGATTTGAGTTGTCGGGAGATAGTTTGTATTACCAAACTGAATAAATATTTTCGAGCAGATTTGTCCTCGAAGTGCTTTACCACTTCTTCTACTGGTATGTCTAGGGCAATATTGGATATACTCAGCTCTCCTGTTCTCTTTTTGATTTTACGTTCTATGGGAACTGTTTTTTTTTCTTCCACAGTTACGATTCCTTAGGACATTGCCATTTCACCATATGGTAGGATGGGTTCTTTCTCTTTGGGTCTGATCATATATATACATTGTAACCCCGCCCGATATCATAAGCTGATGTTTTCGTTTTCGTATTTTCTTGCTTGAAGGAATGTTTGTTGGCTCACCCACTGGTTGCAATTTAAACACACAATTCTGTAGCCAGTGGGTTGTTGACTATCCTTGATTATTTTATTGATAACATACACGATTTAGTAGTAAACTGAGTGCGAGGCTAAAACCGGATGTATTATGTCGAGACAACTCAAAGAGGCGGCTGCCACTGTAATCGAAAGGTAGTCTCCTTTGAGACTTATGGGCTGGCCTTAGCCAGGTGATATTTTAATTTTAAACAAATATTTTACCACTGGTATACCTGAGACAAATATTAAAGAGCTAAAGGTAGGGAAGTCAATTTCCTACCAAACATCATGAGTGCATGATTTATGTAAATTTATCCGCAGAGGCAACGAATGGGAAGCGTTCCACGTATACTTTGGAATGGTGTGAAAAGGGCTCGTCAGAATATGTGCTTTGTCGCTGTGTGGCAGCCTTAGTCTGCATCACAAACTAGTGTATGCAGAAAAGAGGTCTAAGAGGCAGTTTGAAAAGGTACTGCGACAGTTGATGGATCACCAGACCCCTTTAAAGAGATTGTCTCACATATGATATCCCCAGCACGATGTCGGGTAAGTACTGCGGTAGTTGAGGGAAAGCGGTGTTCCTACTTCAGCGTCTGTCAGCACGAGCTGAAACGTGAGAGTGAATATAACCACTGGCTAGGGCTTTTATAATCCTCACTGCTTACATGCACCTAAGGTCAAACTGAAAAGAGCCAATATGTTTGGATAAAGAATCTAAGCCGTATGGTATTGATGCACAGCTACTGTTACATCCAGAAACGCGTTTGCCTCCAGTACCTTTACGTCTTTAGCCAGATCGGCCTGTTGTAACGCAACACTAAAGACTACTATATCATGGATGAAATGCTACCGCGCGTATCCTTAGAAAAGCCAGATAAGTATGTCCTAGCCTTACAAAATCACCACAGCAGCATAGTGTCATATACATTATCAATGCGGATTTGGAGGCACGGCGAGTACTTTCGGAAGGGCGATTTTCCGGCAATCCATATAAATGCAACGCACACAGAATGGCTGACCAGACCCCTGTAGCTCCTGTTACACAGCCGCCGGCCTATTAAAGACAGACTGATAGTTTACTGCTAAAGGTCGATAACGACGATGTTTATAGCAACATAGACGAAGATGTCAGCTTCTATGAATAAAGGAAATGCTACAAACAACGTTCATTTTACATAACGGACAGCATGAAAGTTCAAGAGTAAAAGCTCCAGCCAGATTATTGCCGAAAATGTTTGCTGTCCCAAAATGTATAGCATGTAGACCTACATCGAGGAAATCAACCAGATGTTGAGCGAAACCAACTCGTACAGTAAGGAAATTCGTAATTGAACCTCAAGCCTGTTTAATCGGCCAATCTGTGATATCAAGCATTAAGAATCATTATCGATTCATACAAGCGTCAACATAAACTACTTTCGTTGCATACAATTTATGTACGGTTATCTTTGGCGCCAGGCACACACCTGTGTGATAACCCGAATATTCACTATGACTTCATCTTCGTGCCGATACAACGGCTGACAGTAAGATGACTCTCAGAAAGCCATTTAGACTACGACTTTGACACACACACACACACACACACACACACACACACACACACAAACACACATACATACATACATATATATATATATATATATATATATATATATATATATATATATATATATATATATATATATATATATATATATATATATATATATATATATATATGCAGAAGCGTTTTCCCAATACACAAGATCATGAAGATCAAAAGAATTTTTCTCACAATTACGTGCATATTCACAATATGAAAGTAGTTTTTATCTACAACAAGAACCATCATTTACACCTTCTAGTGGACGAGATATTTATCTCGATGATTCTATTGAAGCAACTAAATAAGAAATTTTAAATAGCAGTCCTAAAAGAAAACATCATACAAACATATCTAAAGAAGAAATATATTATCCTTATATATAAGACGAAATTATTATTATTAACAATGCTGATAAATCTAGCACCATAGTAATAATGAATAAGGAGGATTACATTAAAGACGTAGAAAGACAATTAAATGAGGAAGTATATTATAAAACATTTCCTATAATTCTTCTGAAGAAATTAAAGAAAAAATAAGCAAGTATATTACTGACATTGCTAAACACAATTGCTCCATATATGATGAACCAGATATCTTCCCAAATAAAATAGGCACATCTAAGTTTTATGTCTTACCCAAAATACATACACAGGTGATAAATCACTCATTTAGGATATCCGTGTAGACCCATTATTTTATAATGTAACTCAATTATAAATAATATATCGCATTAAATTGATCATATTTTGCAGCCACTAATGAAATCATTACCTTCACAAGTTAAAGACACTTTTGATTTCATTTCCAAATTGAAATCTATACCGACACTAACCGAATATTTTTTTCTAGTTACACTTGATGTTCTATTCACTCTACACGAATATGCTACACAATGATGGTATCGAAGCGTGTAAATATTATATTGAAGAAAACGAAAACACATGTAAACTATCAAAAGAATATGTGATTTTACAAAAACTCGTGCTCGAAAATATTTATTCAATTTGGTAATACAAACTATCTCCAAAAACTTGGGAATAGCAGTGGGTAGCAGTGGCGTCGCTACGGGGTGGGTTGGGGTGTGTGCGGGGAGTGCGGACCGCACCGGGTGACACCATCTCAAAGGGGTGACACCAAAATGAAAAACTTTACAGAGCACACACTGCTCGGTCTAGTCGGATTTTACCAAGCGGATAACCAATCACAGTGGCGTCGCTGGGGTGGGGTGGGGTGGGGGTGGGGGGTGGTGCGGACCTCACCAGGTGACACCATCAGAGGGGGTGACACCAGAATAACTGTCTATAAAGTTTTTGTATGGTATGTTACAGAAGGAGGTCAATGGGGGTGACACCATGAGTTACCGCACCGGGTGACACCAACCCTAGTGACGCCACTGATGGGTAGTCCTATGACACCTTCTTATCCATCTTTATTTATGGGGAAATTAGAAAATGATTTTCGAAATAAATTCCTCTTAAAGCGAGATGTTTGGTTAAGATTTTTAGACGATATCTTTATAATTCTGAGTCATTAATTAGAAGACCTTTATTATTTTATAGACTTTAAACAAATTACATCCAACAATAAAATTTACATTCGATATGTTTAAAGCTAAATGATCATTTCTGGACGTTGATGTTGTAAAAAATGAAAATAATGACATGACTACCATGGTTCATGTTAAAAACAAACATGAATATTCATCAATATGTTGAATATTCTTCATGCCATATATATATATATATATATATATATATATATATATATATATATATATATATATATATGCAGAATTCAGAAAATTCTGATGTTTGGATCCACGTGAATGTAAAATGGTTTCTTAAATTTTCAAAGAATGGAATAAAGAAGAGTTAAAGAAACGAGTTCATAAAGAAATCAGAAAGAAATATTAATAATCTTCATCTAATTAATACTTTTTGATTTATATGTAATGAAATTTCCGGTTTCCATGGACAGATACGATGGCAAGATGGACCGTTCCTCATAGACTTTCCAACAAGTTTTCCTGATATCATTTTAAAGCACGCAATGGCGAAGTTCGGTTCGGCGAATTCGAAATAACGCGATGGAATGCTATCGAAACTTATATAAAAATATCTTGCTAAGAAGGAATAAAATTACGTATATTTTTGCCTTTAGCAGAAGAAATGTGCAATAGATCAGTGAGAAGACGTCCGATAGGTATCAGGTGTTGAAATAGCTCTCTTTTTCCGTTTGTGTGTCTTTCTGTCTCTGTTTCTCTTATTCGCCTGGAAGAGAAGGAATTTGTTCAATAATGTTGACAGCCATACAAGAGTTTCCTCCCTTTCATTGCTATTTTCTGGTCTTGCGGTTTTAATTCAGCTCCCATAGGAAACATAAGAAACACCATTATATTAAAAATAATGTAAAATTAAATTTCGGAATGCTAATAATCAAACCTATATTTTGAGTATAGACCCTTCATTGCAAACATCTGAAAGGAGAAAACCATATAAGTCATGGCATTTGTTATGCTGTGTTTGAAACACGTGTTTTCAATTCCGCACCTAAAAAAAATCTGGTGCAAATTTCAGTAATGAGTGTTCTCCACTCAAGCATGTAAAAACACAAAAATTCCATAAGTAAAACACTGTTTCTTGTTTTTCTTAAGTCAAAAATATGAAAAAAAAATTCAAAAGATTCATCGCACTAAAAGTTTACTTCTCTTTATCAACCATTTATTGGGGCCCCGAGTGGCCGAGTGGTCTAAAGCGCTGTCAGTTACGGACCACTGCCATCTCACCTCTGTCTGCGTGTGTTCGAGTCTAAGATTCGGCAAATGTAGTTATGTGAGAAAGCTTGCCAGTAGCTTCTCGTGGGTCGGTGGTTCTTTCCGGGGTTTGTCCGGTTTCTTCCTCCACCATTAATACTGGCCGCCATGTATAGCCTATATTGTGCTGAAAAAATGGCGTTAAACCATAAAAAACAAACAAAACAACCATTTATTGACGTCCAAATCACTGCATAGTTTTCTTTCATCTTCACCATTTTTTTTACCTGTTCCCAGTATATAACTCATACTGTCCGTCCTTCGGGACTTGCGACAAAAATTATATGAAGAATTGGAACCAATCTTTGAGTGGATGAGAACAGAATGTACACGGGTTTGTAACTCAATTCTCTGGTTCGTCTCAAAATCTACTCCAGAAACTTCAAAAAGTTCAAAACACAGCTGCTCGGACCATCCTTAGAGTACCACGATCAGAGCACCCCTCCCCGCTGCTCTGTATTCTACACTGGTTATCGATTCGATCCAGAATCAAACACAACAGTTGTTCTCTGTGCTATGTTTCATTGACTGATTCCAGTCCAACATACCTATCTGGCCTCATCCATGTGTACACACCAGCAAGATACTTAGGCTCCTCTTATAACGATCGTATACTCGTTGTTCGCACTATGAAAACGATGATGATGAATTTGAATTATAGTGCTGTATCGCCTACTAGGGGCATGTAGCACTGTTTTAAGTTTCCAGCAAAGCTGGATATTTAATTACTCCTGGGGGGCGGATGGTGCCGCTTCCCCCCAGGCATTTATGTACTCAAGGAGTACTATTTAATTTGGTAGTCAGGTCGGGGTTGCTATTAAGTAACCATCGACTTGAATGGAGGACCCTAGGTGAGCGGGAATAGACCCAACACACACTCAACCCTAACATCCAATTAGGTGTGTTAATGGTGTGCAATGGCACAAGTGGAGATATAGGAAATTAGTTTCACATCTCCACCATTTTATAGCTATCCGAGTTGTGCCAGTACAAGAGAGGTACCATTACGTCCAAGGATGTCGTATAGCCCGCAATATTGTGATTCCGTGCTTAATTCAAATCTAGTCCAGTTATTACTAATGGACAGGAAAATACCAATAATGTGTGAGCCACCTATGCAATTAAATCAAATCAATGAAGTCGTAAAATTTGTTTAACTATCTTAACTTTACAATATTTGTAGTACAAAATGTACATGTATTAAGTCCCTAAAAAGTTTGAATACTAAGATGTCTATACGACATAAATAAGTATAGTCACTGTTTGTTAAAAATACCTTATTAATTTTGAACGGTGTGCAAAAATGATCAAGTCAGGTGTCGTGAAATAGATTGTTCGAAAAGGGTTCTCGTACCAAATGAGGACCCTGTTAACCAGGCAATGAAAGCAATCGGATTCTTTTCTGTGTTGCGTTTTCTTGTCTGTTTGAGTAGCCCCTAATGTCAGGATGCCATCTTGTTCTCATTGTGTCTCATCATATGGTTGTTCCCTCGGACCAGCTATCATTTTCCTTTGTCCTGGGTTCTTTGAAGTTGTTTATCTCCTGATGTTTTTCCGGTTTTGGTCCAGTGGTGATATCCCTTTATACCCCTTCCCCCTAATTGGATGAACTCTGTGCTGTTTTTGAGTTAATAGTGTATACAGCCCCATACGCCCCAGCCATTATTGTTGAGTTGGGGGTCTGTATGCCTAAAGTTAGATAAAATTTAATTGCAGCCTTGTTCAGCGGGGCCTGGTCGTCTTGAGCTTTTAGATTACCTTATACTGTCTAAATTGGGACCATAATATCGGGACAGAATTTTATGATAGTCTGGTCTCAGACCATCTACTTATATTAAATTTTTGGCCTTCTTACTTTAGAATTTGATAGGTATATTTGGTTATTATTTTCTGTCAATGAGGCTGTATTGAGAGGAAAGTTAGAGAAGGTAATAGGAGTGCGGGTAGGTTCCTATACTTTTTGTATGGGCTGTCTTTTAAAAAAAAATTATTTGTTATTATTTGTTTGTTTATTTTTTGCCTTTTACATGGTGTTTTTTATTCTATGAAAACGAAGTCATATGGACAACGTTCTTTCGCATATCAGGGCCCAGCAATGTGGAAAGAATTGCCCATTGAAATTAGACAAAGACACAGTGATCCCTTTCAAGAGCGCTCTTAAAACTCACCTTTTTCGACCGCAAGAACAAACTTAAATCTCTAATAATGTTTCGTACCTTAAATATTTTCAGCATTTTTTATGTTTTCCAATTTCAAGGTGTTTTTTTTTTGTTTTCCTGAAGTCATATCGTTATAGATGTTGTAAAGCGCTTAGAGGTTTTAAAGATTAGTCGCTATACAATGTCCTCTTTATTATTATTATTATTATTATTATTATTATTATTATTATTATTATTATTATGGGCTGTAGAAACTGCCATTCATCAGCCCAGCCTGTACGAACTGACATTCTGAAGTGTAAATATTTGGGAGGTTGTAATTCAGCACTACAGGCTGCAGAAAGTGCCATTCCTCAGTACAGAACTGACATTTTGAAGTGTAAATATTTGGGAGGTTGTAATTCAGCACTACAGGCTGCAGAAAGTGCCATTCCTCAGTACAGAACTGACATTTTGAAGTGTAAATATTTGTTAGGCTACTTTTCAGCAGCTTACTGAGCTATTTACAAATCTGAACAATTTCTACTAGTAATTTAATGTCAATTTATTTATTTAACTCACTTTTCAGTGAACAAAAAACATTTTGCTAATTTCTTATTAAGTTGAGCATCAAAGTATATATATATATATATATATATATATATATATATATATATATATATATATATATATATATATATATATATATATATATATATATATATATATATATATATATATATAAAGAGCTAATGTTCTACAGAACCAAATGTCCTTCTGATCAAACGTCTGTTCCTAATGAGGAGATGGCCCTTTATAAGCAAATATTCGTGAACAACAAATGTCATCCATGAGCAGGACCAAAACGTTCTTAAAACACGTTTTACTGTAATTATTAACAACAAACCTGGATTTATTGTTCTATCTCTCTTTTAATTTCAGAACTCATGTGACTGAAATTTTAATTGATTTTATAAAATGAATTGATATTTCTTAAGCTAAATATTTTATTCTCAATATAATTATCGTGATTGTTATTCACAGTACTTACCTCAATGTTTGATATTGTATAAAAATGCAAGGGATCCCTTGTATATGTCACGCTAGAAAATGGGCATTTTTGTCAGAAAATTGCACGAGTAAGCAACTATATATACTTCATACGAGGCTAATATCACATAACATTATGAGAAAAATTAATATGGATTCGCATCGCACCTAGACTGGAAATGTACACAAACAAAAGAAAGGTCATATGGTCTGGCGTCACGTTGCGTGCTATTTATCTAATTGACTAAACAGTTGTGGGAATGAAAGGCGATGTAACAAATGGTGTCCTTTATGTGGGACACAGATGTTTGCTCCAAAAATATGCGAATACGTAATGCAGAGAGCTAGATTCTGCATTGTGCCATCGTGGCTTCAGGATTTTTCTGACCTCTTGTAGGTATGAACAAAAATAGATTATATCACAGTCTAAAGACTTTATTTAAACTAGATATGCATTTAATTGTACTTAAAATACATTATGGAAAGTAATTTAGTTTTCTCTTAAAACATGCTCTATTCTTTTGCCTTGTATTATTTTATTCTGTAATATTAATTATGGATTATGTCTTTGGATTGTGTCAATTTACTGTGAATTATACGCATTGCAATTGTAGTGTGAATTATTATATGTTAAAACGACCTGCTATCAATTTCATACCCAACAGTAATTGATTTAGTAATAAAATACCTTTGAAGACACAAATAATGATATTTCGGCATTTAATATGTAACATTTAATAATTTCTACCTACGACAAAATGATTTCGTTAATAGTTAGAAATATTGAATTCTTTCTATATTTAAATATAATTTGTCTGTCTTTCTTTGCTAATTTGAAATTTAATGAGTTACATCGAGCTTAAGACACATATTTTAGAATCTTATAAAGTTGGTAAGCTTCGGTTAAGTACAACATTTGTATGTGTAACTCTGCTAATTTATTGTGAAACTCTATAGCGGAAGTGAGCTGCACCGATACGCCCTCTGGTGAGATAGTAACCGTGAAACCCCCTATAGCTGGAGTATTGTTTGATCTTGATAATAAAGTATTACGCCATTCAGGGTTCAAGACTTCTTGCAGTTCGAATCCAGTACCTCTCATGTCGGCAGCGATGTAACAACACCATCATTGCCGGAGTGACACCTCCGCAACGGGACGCCTGAATGACATAAAATCAGCGATAAAACGGGTGTGGGGTGGGGTGGGGTGGGGGTGGGGGTGGGCGACAAAGAACACACGGACATTAAAAGTAAATGGAGTGGAAATTAACTTGTCAAATCTTTATACTCTGAGTTATTGTCGATTATGACTAACGATAAAAAACAACTGCGTAATACTCCATTCTAACAAAGCACTTCCATTTCACACCTGTTACAAAGGTGTGTGTGCGCTGCAATCGGTTTTTCTGCACACTGTCTTCATCGTTATAGAAGAAACAACTTTTTCACCATTCCTAATGATTTCCATAAAAACTGCCGTTTGAAGCTTATATAGTAGTTTAACATTTGTCTAGAAGCTACAACTACGATACGTATCTACAGGTTCTTAAACCGTTGTTAGGTTACAGAACCGTACTGGTCATCTGACAAGAGTTATAACTAGTTAGGGATTTTGAAAATTCTTCTTTCTCTAAAATGCACTGTATCTAGTACGTTACTGGTGACATTTGTCTAGTTGTATATGGAATGCTTGTCAGAGATCTGCTTAGTATGAATTGATAGATGTAAAAATTTATTTTATCAGCCTTTCGATGCTTTTATATAACCCGAAAGGTCTTGTACATATAATACGTGCTTTGTCAGTTGAATTATAGTTCATTTTAAAGTTCATCTATCGATTTTATTTCAAAAGCACTTACAATATCGTTATGTTCATGGAGGAAGAAACTAATATATCATTGTTATTAGTTTACTCGTGTCATTTAAACAGAATGTTCATATTCTTTCGTTGAATTATTTTACAAAACATTCCCATTAGGGCGATAGAATGACAATGACAATGTCAGATGTCATTAGTATACATTCCAATTAGGAAAATAAAATGACAATGATAAGGTCAGATGTCATTCCAATTAGGACGATAGAATGATAAGGAGAAAATCTGATGTCCTGCATCGACATTCCCATAAGACGATATAGAGACAATGAAAAGACCAGAGACCATTTATATACACCTATATAGGTACAATGTCGACAAGGTCGTGCAACTGACCCGACATGGTCCTTTAATGTATTTATTATTTCAGGACGAGTTGATACTCCAATACAAAATAGGTCACTTAACGGTAATCAACACGTTACCGTTAAGTGACCTATTTAAACATGTGTGCTTGAGTTGTTCCAGCAGGTACTTAGTACGATGTAACAGTGGTGGTTCAGTTTGACAGTTAAGCCGAACTGCTATTGTCAAAATCCGCATTGGTTGTTGGTCAGCGACGTGTATCGAATGGATGGACGCAAATCTTTCTACTGGAACGCTGAGACATTCAAAATCCGTGCAGTTGATAAAATGAACTGTTATACTGCGTTGTACGGCCGTAATTTTGATAATGTTTTGTCTAGTTCTGGCATTAGCAGCGTTTCCTCACAAATCGACGCCAGAGTAAAATGCATGGTCGGTGCACACTTGTGGAGTATTAAACAAATGCATGCAACGTTTGCATGGATATTTCTTGACGTTATGCTTGCTGTGTTGGTTAAGCAGATGAGCAAGAATCTTTATCCTCACGAAGTGCGATACCGACTATGATACCTTCATTTCACTCAGTAGCAACACGTCAATCTGACTTCATCCCGTTGTCCATAGTGCAAGTGGATAAAATCCTTAATCACATGTGAGCACAGCAACAGCTCTACCTGGTTAAGTATTTTAATTTTGTTTAGTTTGGCCTTGGTAACCTGCATGGCAAATTCGATATTGCGAAAGCTGAGTACACCCAGGTACTGCCTGGATGTTTGAAGGTGGTTTTCATTATCACTAACCAGATATTTCGCTGACTAAATTGCCCGTTCCAAACATCTGTTGTCAAAATTCTTTACCTTTATCACTGATCTTGGCTGGACCCACTCTGGTGTTTGTATGCAAATGGGTTCCCGAAAGGTGGATATGGTGAGATATAATTGCAAACTTGAACACTTTTCTTCGATGGTCCATCCAGATCCTTAGCTGCTGTATTTCTCCAACGTCTAAACATTGTTGGCATTGGTATCGTTACGGTTCAGGATTGTCTTAGTACAGCTGTGAATCCACGTTGTAGTAATTTTAAATTTATCCTTGTTACCTAGCGACGTAACAAGATGCACATTAAGTACAATGCTTTAACTCCATAGTGACCAAATTTGTTTTCTAACACCGATGTGATTCCCGAGCTTATTTGGCTTGTTTGGTATCTGGTTGGGACAATTGTCACGTGTATATTAACTCACCATTACGCATATGAAATTTGAATTCAGATACTTGTGATTGTTGTCGGTCACAAACACGCTAAGCAGCATCGGTAGCAATAGCAGATGCAAGACATGATTGTTTATCCTTAATACGCCTACTGTGTTTTTCAATATCATTAAGTCTACTGTTTAGTTGAAACTCGTCTAGTATCCCAAGAACGTACGATTTGCTTGCACCTCTTGGCAATTGTATATGACGCTCACGTGTAAATTGTTTCAGTAGTTATAGTGACCGGTGTTTTATTCATTGGAAGTATGGGCCTAAATAATTCAAATATGTCAGCTTTTCGCATACGACTTGGTATTTGTATTCTCTACTGTTGTGCGATTTGCTTCAGCTGGAGAACTTTAGGCACGCTTTTATCAGGGGAAACCTTCTCGAATTAAAATATCCGTCAATAAATTGTTTTTCTATTTTTATTTTGCTAGGATCAAAAAAGGCACGTGCTTTGATCTTATGTCATATATTTTATGTCTGCCTGTGCAGTCACAGGTGTCTGTGCAATAACAGGTGCTTGTGTTTTAGGCGTCTTGTAAAAGTCAAGAACAGATACACATGACCGGCAGAGTTGATTACGTGATTTAACTCTGATGGCGCATTTTAGGCATGGCCTAGCGCATGATCCAGTACGTTTCACTGGCATACGCGTTTTCCAGTATTCATAGAGACAAGTCCTGCTGCAGAGTTTATATTTCCAAGACACGCCATTGCATTTGCTGTATCTCAATGCCAAGTAGCCACACACACACACACACACACACACACACACACACACACACACACATGGAAGCTGATTTGATTGGTCGCAAACATATGTTTGTTGTATTTTGTTATTCGCCGTCAATGGTAGTTCATACACAAACCCGTGGTGTCCGCCAGCAATCAAACGAAATGTGACATCAGACCTGATCAAACAATTAAGTATACCTGTTTCCGGGTTCTCACAGTAAAATTCCATTGCAGCGGTTGATAAAATACCTTTTAATAGCCAGTCCGCATACATAATCTCAAATGACCCATCACTCAGTACAATGCCAGCAACATATATTTTGTCAGACTGCCATGCTCAACATCTATTTTTAATTTATTTTTATGCTCGGGCTACATCGTTTCTTCATCATGATATTTCATTTGGTAAAACTGTTTTAGATTCCATTCCTATGTAATACCGCACGAAACATTTGTATAATTGGTATGCTCATTGATGTCTTATTCCTAAGGGCTAGAACATTCGGTAAAATCATCAAAAGTTTCAGTTGCTTCAAACGTAGTGGGCGCAGTAGCGTCACTAGGGTTGGTGTCACCCGATGCGGTAACTCATGGTGTCACCCCCATGGACCTCCTTCTGTAACATACCATACAAAAACTTTATAGACAGTCAGTTTGGTGTCACCAGCTCTGATGGTGTCACCCGGTGAGGTCCGCACCCCCCCCCCCAGCGACGCCACTGTGATCGGTTATCCGCTTATGAAATCCGACTAGACCGAATAGTGTGTGCTCTGTAAAATTTGCAATTTTTCATTTTGATGTCACCCCTCTGAGATGGTGTCACCCGGTGCGGTCCGCACTCCCCGCATCACCCTAGCGACGTCAATGAGTGGGCGATTTAGTCAGAGACTCTACTTGTTCTTGCTTCACATTTTATCCATTTCTAGGGTTACTCCCAAATTAATAAATTTGCAATATTTTTAGGTCTCTGAAAACGCATATAGCAGCTATAGAGCTTCTTTGTAAGTCGATATGATGCATTCAAAGAATACAGCGATTTCTATTTTTCTTTCTACTACACGTCTTATATCTCAGTCATTTTGAAGTTTAATACAATTTTTAAAGACATCAGGAAACTCTTTCATATGTGTGTGTGTGTGTGTCTGTCTGTCTGTCTGTCTGTCTGTCTGTCTGTCTGTCTCTCTCTCTCTCTCTCTCTCTCTCTCTCTCTCTCTCTCTCTCTCTATATATATATATATATATATATATATATATATATATATATATATATATAGTGGGGCCAAGGGTACCTGGTGGGGCCAAGGGTACCTGGGTGGTATGACTCGGTGGTTCTGCTAAGGTTCACCCTCAATCAAAGACACCAGCCGCCATGTGTAGTTTATCATGTGCTGAAAACAAATGGCTAGAAACCCACAGGACCACAAAACAGGTCTTCTATTTGATATTTGATGTTTGACGTGAACAAAATCTCTTACTTTGTAGTAAGAATGTTGTTATATTTGATGTTTGACGTGAACAAAATCTCTTACTTTGTAGTAAGAATGTTGTAATGAATTTTCAAGAAATTCCTTGACATCCCCCGCCCGTGCCATGTTTATTGTAGACATGTTTAGTATTACGTTATACTTCACTAGGTTGCAAATATCCATCCGAGTTTTCGCTTAATGTGAATAAATTCAGTTTGCACGAGTTCAAATGTTTTAAATATTCCTTATTTCATAACGTTTTTTGTCGATGGCTAATATGATGAACTGGGTGAGTGGTCCTACTCTTTCCGCAGAAGAAACATTGCTGGATCTTGAAAATCGTGGATTGGGGAATGAGTCCTTATTTATTGGATCATTACTCGTTGGATTTTTAAATTCATGGATTGCTACCAATTTGATTATAAAATTCACAGTATCAACCCGTGGACTAGGTAGGGTTTACGTGCATACCCATCCTCAGGATTCCGTCTTTTTTTAAAAACCTCATTTATGTTTTATAGTATGCCAAACAAAATAAAAAGATGCCATCGTCGCAAATTTTGGGATCCAGTAGTGTTCCTGATTGAATATTTAAGGAAACCCCAAGGGGCCTTTTAGGGTACACAGTACGACAGTTGAGAGATATGGTGACATTGACCCTTTCCTTTCTTGTTTAAGCCAGTGTGTTGCATACCTGGATAATACATTCGGGCATTTCCTCTGTTCTTATCAACCAACTGCACCCGAATATCTCAACCTATTTGGCTGTATTAAGGTTTAAAAATACATGGTATATGTTGACAAGACGTCATTTTTTTTGCATTATATTTACAACGTTTTGTACCAGACTACTAGAGTAAAGTCTCTTGGAATTAATCTGAACCATTTTGCAAATCTCAGGTCACGTTCTGATTGCAACATCATTTAGTTGATTCTCCCGACTCCATTATTGATACTTGTTTATTTCTTGGAAAGAGAACGTTAAGCTACCAGTGGAGCAATAAAACGATATTGTATTTTGGAAGAATCAGTGAACGGATATGACATGTCTGTATTTGTAGTTAAAAATGCTTCACATATTCACGTATAATTAACATTTAGTATTTAGTTGATATAATATTATCAGCTGTGTTCAATGTTTGATATTTCATTCTTTTACAGCTTGTGGACCGGCTATCGAAATACACCATCATTTATTGACGTAATATGGCTAACTGTTGTTATTAATTGATATTAGTGCGAATCATAGAAATATAAATCAAGAAAAAAGATTCACGTAAGAAAACAAAAGATAAAACAGTGAAAGTTCAACTTTGCAGAATAAATGAAACATGCGCCATTCACTTGTCAGGATCAAATTGTGAACCATTCACTATTTAATCTATAAAGAAAACAAGATAACAGACTGAGAAAGTTAAAAAGTATATGAAAACAAAGGCTGACACAACCTGTAGGGCATGGGTACAGGATGGAGGACACGTGTGAACATGTACCTGACAAATACAGAGAGGAACACGAATACCAACGTAACTGTTACCAGAGGTTTGCAATGGACCTGTGGCGATTTAAATCTTGTAGGTAATTAAAACGCGTGCACCTCAAGCATCATGTAGAACTTCTGATGCATCAGATAACTCTAGCATGACTGTTGTTTTGCAACAAAAAAGATGAAAGAAAATCAGACATGATTAAGTATGGACGACAGAAGGAACTTTCAAGTTTAAATATAAAGAATGGAAAATTAGAACACATAGAAGAACTAGCAAAACTGATAAAAATAATGTATTAGCATTTCCTTAAAACAAATATTTCAATGTACAGATGCCTGAAGAAAATTTCAACACACACACGCACACACACACACACACACACACACACACACACACACACACATAAATAAATAAATATATATAATGACATTTAAGCGCAAGCAGTCAAATACAATTATTTGCCTAACTAAGAAAAGATGAATGATGCTTATATACACATCATGGATACAAAAATGCTTTTTGAAAAGGGTGTCAAAATATAAATTAAACACATACCGAGAAGATGTTAATTATGTCATGTAAAAAAGGTACATAAAATCAAATATATATGATTGAAATGTTTGAGAACAAAATATAATTAAGAACCAATGATCTTACAACAGGTTGAGACTTAAAAGAAAATCAAATGAACCTTCAAGTTAAAAAAACAAACTTGAGTTTTAAAACTACAGCCCTAACTCATCCCCTCTGAAAAAGATGGATAGAAGCAAGCAAAAACCCATCTTAACAATAATCCTTAGTAAAAAAAGATAGAGATGTTCTGCAAAATTAAAAAAATATCTATGATATAAAAGAGAGAGAGAGAAATAGAGACCATATAATCAAGTAAAGAGAATCTCATCAATGCTAATAAGAATCAAAAATACTTTCAAAGAGGCATACAGTTGCCTTTGCGTATACCTACAAAAAGCATTGCATAACGCGCACTTCCGCATGACTTAAGTGTATCACGATTTGTACACATAAAGAAGTGTGAATTGTACACAACTTTTTTTAAAAACACCTATTCAGGCGCACACCTGTATGTCACGTTCTTGCAAGAGAACCAGTTATTGATCTTTGAATTTAGAGGCAACAAAGTTTAGGCTTTTAATTTTCAGATTTAAAAAGCTATCCGCGTACTCCAATGTTCATGCATTCACAGTGAGACGGGAATTCGGATGGGGCGAACCGGATGGGAGGATACTGGTTGATGTCAGCATCATGCACCAGGACAAACTGCACGCGATATCGCTGTACGCACGTTCCTCCTGTACCGCATGTAGCGCCAAGGTTCCTGAAGGAAAAGAAATTCAAATCTGAAAACTAGAGGATGTCAACTGTGAACTATATGTAACGGGGTGAATGGCATTACGACTAAGTATCAGCATAGCGACATGATATAATGGCATTACGTCTATGTATCAACTTTGCGATATGAAGTCCTATCATTACGTCTATGTATCAACTTTGCGATATGACGTCCTATCATTACGTCTATGTATCAACTTTGCGATATGACGTCCTATCATTACGACTATGTATCAATTTTGCGATATGACGTCCTATCATTACGACTATGTATCAACTTTGCGATATGACGTCCTATCATTACGACTATGTATCAAATTTTTGTCCTTTTTCAAATAATACTGTTTACATGTTTATCACCAATAATAACTAGAAGAAATACAAATTGTTTGAAACCAAATAAACTTAATAACTTTTAAATATATTCTTACCATTGTAAATGTTGGAAATTTGATAATTGCTTGCATTTTGTGTCTGCATCATTCGAAAACAATCAATGTCTGTTTTATTCAACCAATTTAGTTGATTTTACTTAAAATTTATAGAAGAAATGCAATTTCTTCAATAGATCCTTATGAAAACAGATTTGTGACATGCAAGAAATCTTCAGAAGCAGAAATAAAAGAAAATAATAATTACTGAGGACAGTTTTGTTCCGAGCTAAATTAGACATTAGCCAATTTCGAGGAGCATAAGTCTCACTTTTTCACTGTACTGTAGTTATCTTTTGTCAACATACACTATTTAGCCGCACCCCCCCCCCCAACAAAACAAACTTTAACAACAACAACAACAACAACAACAAAAAAAAATAGAAAAAAAAATAAAATGAAAGAAGAACCCCTTCCCCCCAAAAGGTAACATAAAAACAAAAACAAAACGCGTGTGATCCTAAGATGGACTGTTTGCTGGCATAAAAAATTTAAAACAACCCATGACGTACTTGCAGCGTCCTGTAGGCTGAATTTGCTTGGAGTTTTCCATGTGTACCACCTGCATCATTTTCCCGCGAACGCTCACTTCTGAAAACTCCTCGAATGCGGTCTCACTGAAAGAAAGATGCTTAATATCACATCTGTCAATGCAATTTCTAAAAGGAATTAAAATCTGAAGAAAATTATTTGTTATTATTCTATACAAAATATAGCGATTATGCGTATTTTGCAAGATACATTAGCGTTGAATTTTAAGTTTGTTAAAGTTCTGATACCAAATATCAAGCAAGCTACCGACAAAAATCTAATAGTTTTGCTTTGGAACAAACGTTTCTTCATTAAATTATTCCCTCAATATATCAAAGCTGTAGGTACATCAAAACTGAAACTGACTCAGACTGTGATTCTGTTTACTCTGTTTATTATTTTTTTGTAGTTTTTAAGAATGCTGGGTTTGGTACTTAGGGTTGTTACCGTTTCGTAAAAACGTTTCTCAGACTGTAATTCTGTTTATTCGGTAGTTTTTAAGAATGCTGGGTTTGGTACTTAGGGTTGTTACCGTTTCGTAAAAACTTTTCTCAGACTGTGATTCTGTTTATTCGGTAGTTTTAAGAATGCTGGGTTTGGTACTTAGGGTTGTTACAGTTTCGTAAAATCGTTTCTCAGTTTCGTCTTCAGTTATAGTTTGGCATGAAAATTACATATTTTATAGAACCTTCTCTTATTTACGGTGACTATATTTATTTATGTCGCATAGACATCTTAGTATTCAATCTTGTTAGGGACTTAATACATGTACACTTTGTACTAGACATATTGGAAAGTTAAGTTAGTTATACAAATTTTACGACTTCATTGATTTGATTTAATTACATAGGTGGCTCACACATTATTGGTATTTTCCTATCCATTAGTAATAATTGGACCAGATTTGAATTAAACACGGAATCACGATGTTGCGGGCTGTACGACATCCTTGGACGTAATGATACTTATCTTTTCTTGCCACAACTCAGATAACTCCAAAATGGCGGAGATGTGAAACTAATTTCCAATACCTCTACTTGTGCCATTGCACACCTTTAACAAACATAGTTGCCTGTTATGGTTGAGTGTGTGTTGGGTCTATTCCCACTCACCTAGGGTCCTCCATTCAGGTCAATGGTTACTTAATAGCAACCCTGACCTGACGACCAAATTAAAAAGTACTCCTTGAGTACATAAATGCCTGGGGGAAGCACCACCATTCCTCACCCCCAGGAGATATTAAATATCCAGCTTTGCTAAAAACGTAAAACAGTGCTACATGCCCCTATTGGGCAATACAGTACTATAATTCAAATTCATCATCATCTTATTTACGGTTGAGTTCTCTTTAAAGGTCAATCGTGAAAGTTTCTCCTTCAATCTAATTTGGAGTTTTTCATACATTAAAACATACATATTCCATGTTATTATATATTTATGCTGAATCGTTTTGGAATAATTGCGTTACTTCCTTTCAATATTACCATAACACTATATATATATATATATATATATATATATATATATATATATATATATATATATATATATATATATATATATATATAAAACAAATTATTCTTATAACTCTTTGTTTAAATGTTCAGAAGGACTTGTACTAACTTGATTGCTTGTGATAATCTTGGACAAAGACTGGAATTAACAGAACGGCCAATTAGAAAACGTCGTTATAGTGTCCATAACCTGATACATTAAAAGACAGTTGGATCGAAATTTGTAACTGTATGGAGCATAAAACCCATCACTTTTAATTGAAATGACACAACACAAAACCACTGATTTGTACTTGAAACTGACCATACAGGTAGAAAATCCATATCTATTACTTGCAATGACTATGCAGTCAATACTCGTCGACATAGTTATTAGCTGTTCTAAAGTGACGTCACATATTAAGCACCATTTATTTACAATTTGTGACCGTACACAGCACAAAACCTATCATGTTTACTTGAAATGACCGTAAACATCACAAAACCTATTATTTCTACTTGAAATGACCGTATACATCACAAAACACATCATTTGTACATGAGATGACCGTATACATCGCAAAACCTATTACTTTTACTTTAACTGGTAAAACTATCAATACTCGCCATCATTGTAACTATTTGTTTTAAAATGACGTCACACAAGAAATCAAGCGCGGCTTTGTCAAGTAATAAGGTCGTTAGTTTTGGACAATTAAACGCTTGATTGACTTTACTGGTAAATTTCGGGGAATCAGTTGCATCAAATTTTACTTGATAAACGGATTCTTACTCATCAAATAATGTACAATAAAAACATACAAATAAACATTTTGAAGATTTTGTCAATAAAGAACATTGGTAGTGTATGAGATATATGTTTAATAAAAGTATCCCATGGTTACAGGCAAATGCAGAATATTTGAATCACACCATATATTAGATCGTTCAGGCCACGATTTCACTAAACATTTGAGATTATCTCCCTCAAGTTGAGATATTTAATCCTTTGTTTTACATTGGTGACAACAATTAATTTTTTACTGAACATTCAGCAGGTTCGAAAACCTAAAGAGCAGTCTTAACGCTTTTCATTAATGTTTTAATTTATTTCTGTGACAAACATAGCGATTTATCAAGTACTAATGAGATTTCCATGTACAGAAAAAATTAAAACTAAAATCTTGTTCACTATGTTTAATAACTCTGCCACTAAATAATATAGCCTGAGGTATCGTCAGCAAGCAGATGTTTAATTTCAATCTGAGAAATCTTTACAAATTTAGTCTAACCAGGGTCATCTTAACAATGTTTTGCAAATTTTGCTCCCCCCCCCCCTCCCCGCAACACATCTTCATCATCTCTATGTCTATCGGAATGAAATGTAAAAAAAAAAATAAAAAAAATAAATAAAGAAGGTTAAATCTAAATACAAAACACTTAAAGCATCAAAATATATAAGTGAAAACGGGTTTTTGCAAGTTGTCCATCCAAAGTAATGATGACGTGATGCAAGATGGTCACTCATACATATATATTTGTTGGTTTTTTTGCAGATCACCACTCATTAGCCTCGAGAAAGTGTTTATGTCTGCTGCTATGCAGGACAGTAAACGCGTAGACATTCTGTCTGTCGTATTACACATACATTTAACAAACAACGGACACGAGTAACTGGTTGATTAATGTTGGCATTGCATTTAAAAAAAAATTCTTTCCATTCAAGATCATCCATCAACAACATAAACCTTAAAGACAGATAAAATTGCAGGTTTCACACAGATATGGCATAACCGATGAGGCAGAGATATTTGTTTACAAAATATGTATAGCGGTCGGAACATCATCTGGCCTTTCAGCTAATGATCGGAAAAACACCTTGGCAATACCGCAAGAGTCTAAACTGCATATACACAAACCTAGTTTACCAAATGTCACCATGTCCACACCATAGGTCATCACAGAGTTCGGTGACTCGACTGATATAATTATTGACCGAAACATTCCTAAGTTTGTTTAACTCAGGTACGAACTTACAAGAGAACTCTGTTCTATTTGAACTTATGTGCAAATAATTCCACCATTATGCTTTTGACACGATTTTACCTTGGCAAGCGCACTGTAAGAAGTCTCTCAGTTATCCACAATTTTCGGGTGATTTTATAAAATTACATTTAACGCAGTATCATTTAGTTATGGCATCTAAAATTGTTAACAGGCGGCAAGGGAAAGTTTCCTAAATTGTCTCTGGTAATATTTGACTTTTTCAGTGTTTGTTAATTAAAGATAAAGATATATTTGTGAATTAGATGTTTCGTGCTTGTGTTGTGTTTGAATCTGACGCGAGACATGCACAATTACCGTAATTACGTTGAATTAATTGGACAGTGATAGTCGACTAGAAAAGCAGAACTAGCCGCCAATAGCAATATACACGTGGTTTCAAGACAAGTAGAATATCTAAAAAATGCCCGGATGACATCTATTTTGAACTGCATCAAGTTGTTTAGTATGCAATCATTTTCAAAATTATTGCACGGGGAACGGATTTTCATTTGCACTGTGAGCATCGTTTGGTGTCAAAATGACCTTCAGATGCGATACATTTATATATGACAATGGGATTGTGGCGCATAAACGTCTTTTGCTACGAGCTGCCATTGACTTGTCAGGACAAGTGAATACTATTCTTTTGTTTTATTAAGCTGTAAAAATAGCCCTTTGCGGTTTCACTGGCGGATGCCTTTTTATGATAGTTATGTAATCAGGCCGGTTGATGCGGCGTCGAATTTGTGCATAAAACTGTCCGATGTGCCCTTAAGAAAAACTGCTTTTTATTGACTGAAGCAATTAACCGCACTTGTTAAATTCGTTCCTGTTTGTCTGTATGTATCTAAATTATATTGTAAATCAGCATGGTCTTACTACCTTTATTTTGTCATCATACCAATCTCTGCTGTATAGAAGACTCAGAGCAGGGGAGTAAGACGCTTTTTGCATTTCTGACTTTGAACTACTTGCATCAATGCAAAGTAGTTTATCTTGGGCTTAACTGACTAGATTTAGAGAAAGAATGACATTATAATGTAATTTCTTTCTTTTTCTGTAGGTGTCAAGCTATGTACCCATAATGCAGTAAATATTATTTACATTTCCGCACAAGCATACAAACCATTTGCAGAACAAGTCGTCATTAATATTATTTATTTTACTACAGGTATCCAAAAATACAGTTCATTTTGACTTCGCTGGTCTATTCTGCTTTTTATTTTAAATCAATTTTGATATTGGGATGATTGATGCGTCAACTCTGTACAAAAAACTGCATTTAGCACATTATTGCCAAAGCATCCTGGTATTTCGAATAATTAAATACACACATATATGAAAATGGCAAAATCCATTTTTCATGTAGGAATGTATGGATGCCAAATTTAAAAAAATTTCAATCAACATAATTTAAATGAACTACCTCACACGCGTAAGACATAGTTGCAAAGATAAGAGAGATTACGTTTCGTGTGCAATTACAGTATCAGCAAACAAAGTACCGGTAGTTAATCATTATTCAATAGAATAAACACGTCGTTACTTACGTGACACAACACTTACACCCATCAGAGGAGGGGGAAGGAATTTCACCGATAATTATCTTTGAGATCACCTTTTTCGTGTCATTGATATGTGCTGTGTAGCTGAATGGTTTTTTGAGCTGTTGACGACTTAAGTCCGTCATGTTCATCAGCTGAGTGTCAGAGACAAACATCCCTTCAAAAATACTGCTCATCACGTCCTGATGGGTCGCTGGGTCACAAGTGTCGAAACCCAGCTTGAAGTTCATTGGATCAAACTTTGGCCTCAATGAAGGGGGTAATGGAATGTTTGTCAGGCTTGTTTCCGTGTGACTGGGGTAGTTTGAATGGACATAATCCCTCCTTGGGTAATTATCGGTTATAAATAGTCCATTTCTACTAAAATAGCCGCTTCGCTGTACTCCGCGTTGTCTAGTAGGGCCTTCGGACATCCACGCATCGAGAGAAAGGATGATTGATAAGGACAGAGCATACTTAAAATACATTCTTGTTTGTTGTGTAGAAGTCAAAACTGAAAGTATAAAAAGAAATAGTCAAGTCTCTTTCTGATGTAGAGTATTTCCAAGGAAATGCTCTTTCTAAGGTAGAATTATTAAGCTTTACGCCGAAAGAAATCGAAAGTTCCCAATCGATCTAGCTCACCAAATTTAATCCATTTCCTGTCTTTTTCCCACTCTACTGTTATGAGCAAACGATGACATTGCTGAACGGCCTAACAAGCTCATTCCTTGGTACCTATTTTGTAAACGACTCTGCTTCTATATTTCGTATTAGAGCAGACTTGAATATACTCTTTCTCTGGTTAAAGCTGTAAAAGTGCATTGGTGTAGCTAATCGGAACATTTAACCAGAGTTTGTGGACAAAAAGTTGCACGGAGATACAAAAATATTTACATTTATCTACTCTTCGCGCATTGGAAATTTGATACTTAAAATTGAAGAACAAGATTAAGATAAGATAAGCAAATATAGATCTTTGTCACTAAAACTTTTTCCCCCGCTTTCTTTAATAAAATTACAAACTCAGTATCAGAACGGGAGGTAGGTTGAAGTTGATGTTTTGTTCGATACTAAAATTAGCGAAACATACTATATTAATTTAAAGTATGAAAAGCAGAAATAAATATTGTTTTCCTTCAGAACAAAGTTGTAGTTAACTTGATATTTTCACCTAGGTAAGCACAGCTACGTTCATAGCCTGAAGGCAAATTCAACCTTGCGTATCCGACATCTCTCTGAGCTTCTAATCGCATGTTTTTTTTTGTTTTTTTTTTTACAGTGCCTATTCTCGTAAGGTCTTGGTAAAGTAAAAATTCATAAATATTAAACCAAAAGCAACAACGTATTCAACATCGTCAAGGCCCATGATTTAGGAGTTACTGAATAAATTTAAGTTTATTGAGTTTATTTATTCGGAAACAAATTAGTTTTTAATAATAAACAGTTGTAACATAATTCTTACATTCTTTGCACCGCACAACATACAATGAAGGACCTGAATTATTATTTTATTCTATTCCGGTGCTACTTTAATTTTAATTAACGCTAAACTGTTTTTGTCTGGTATTATGGCGAGAGTTAGTGCTTGAGCGGATCGAGAGAGAGAGAGAGAGAGAGAGAGAGAGAGAGAGAGAGAGAGAGAGAGAGAACTAATGACAGTAGTAACAGTAAGATTATAATACTAATTATGATACATGTAATTTACTATCTTTGGAATTGACAAAATATGTTTGATTCCTTATCGTACTGCGCGCGATTAAATACATTTGAAAGGAAAAGGAGTTGTTATTAATTGCATATTTTCACATCGTAAGATATGCTTAAAAATGCGTAATTAAACATTTTTTTTTAAATGTACTAAAGGCAAATAAAACGTGATATATTAGGTACAGACAATGAGGTGGGTCGCGTAAAATCATTAACTGTCAGACATGATGACATCTGCGCATGTCTAATATGCCGGGTAAGACTCGCACGTAATAACCTCTGACCTCTCGTGGGGGAGGACAGTTTTGCATGAACACATGCTTAATATGCTTAGCAGCAAGAATCTAATGTAGGCCTCGAAAACAGAGTTGATGTAATGAAACATATTGTTACGACTCTAAAGTCTTAAATTAAGTAACAGAAAAAAAAAACGAAAACCAACAAGTTTACTAAATTTCAACAAATAATATATTTCCCTGGCATACAAAGTGAAAATTATAAAGGAACTCACATTATTATAAATTTAATCCCAAATAGTTCTACAAGTTCTATCACAAGAACAAATGTATTGATTTGTTGTTGTAGTACTTTTAACACCATTTTTCAGCACACGATAGGCTATACATGGCGGCCAGTATTAATGGTGGAGGAACAACCCGGGAACCCCCCGGAAAGAACTAAAGACCCACGAGAAGCTACTAGCAAACGTTCACACATATCCACTTTAGCCGAATCTGAGACTCGAACCCACGCATACAGAGGTGAGATGGCAGTGATCTGTAACGGAGAGTGCTTTAGACTACTCGGCCACTTGGAGCCCTAACAAACGTATAGAGGAAACCGAGTGAATTCGCGCTGTGCCTCGAATGAATTTCAGTTTTGAATGTGCTGATGCGTCTATAGTCCCGAAGGTGCTAAAGTGCCAAAAGTCGTTTTGTATCTCAGTGATATAATCCAAAATGTCATTGAATGAATTCACAATACTCACAAATTAGTGATTTGATCTGCAAAGTCAACGAGTACTCTGCAATTCCAATGACTGTTATAAAAGTTTAATTATTTCACATTTTAATTGAAACGCAGCTAATTTTGATACCTTTAAAGGCTGATGTTAGGATGGGAATAATTAATTCTGAGGAATAAAAAACAACATATATACCTCTTCGTCTGACCTTTCTAGAGCAACAGGTGCTCTAATCATATCAGGTACCTCGTTTCGCTAGCCTAGATAACACTTTCTCCCTTATTTTATTGTGATTGTGGTCGCCTTCCCTCCCCCTTCTCACCCACCTACTCTATACTGGCTCTAACCTTAGAGCGTTTTGGTTGAGCACATTAAAAAGGGTCCAGTCTAAGTTTGATACCTGGGATATAAGTATTAAAACATACTTACCACGCCCTCGGTAGCTATTATGCCAAGAGTGTTTACTATAGTGACAAATAATGCATCTTGCTCTCAGACTAAGCCCTTCGGTTACATGTACTTGGCTATGTACAACGTCTGCTTTGAATAAATCAATACCTTTGTTTGTAAATGTATTTGTCAAGTATAAGAGCCTGAAGCAGATTGAACATAATTTGTAACCTTCTGCCTGCTAAGGATACTGACATAATTTTAATAAAATGACATAATTTTAATAAAAAACCAGTTGTACCATTTTTCTTTACCAAAGGTCTGGTTAATGCGTCAGAACACGAAATGCCGACCAATAGAAAACATCATGAATCTACGACATAGAAATGTGAAGCTCACCTGACTGCATCTCCCGAATGCTTAAGTCATGTATATCTTATGCAATCAGTAATGTGCAACATTTTATTGAGGATGAATTATGTGTTAACTGTTCCGTGGCCTACTCACTATGGAAACATCAAATTCATTTTCATAATTAAAAGCACAGGTGTTTAGCGGTTACAATCACTGTATAGAATGTTAATGAGCCTGAGTATTCTGATTGAATGTGATGATTTTATCACAAGTTTAAGACAGTTTACATTTGTTATGATCTAAAGGTCTACCGTATTTGACATCATCAAAGCAATAAATGTATTTGATATTTACAGATAAACACGATTTTATACCTAGCCACTTTAATACTTTTGCTGGCTGGAGTGGACACATCTGCCATAAAAGATTTTCCTTTGAGAAGAACTGAAAAAGTATTATAAAACTGTACTTTAAAGTGGCACGTTAAGGTGCACGAACTGCATCTTATGGTGGTGTTAGTGCGCCTGGTATAGGCCCTATGCTTTGCTCTTCCGCTGTTGTGATGGTTTCAGTCGTTTTAATGGATTCAACAGTGTCGGATTTGTTTCATTTCTGTTGTTCCAACAGGCACCACATATGTTTGATCTCCAAGGACTGTTTAATGATCTTGGACTTTGCCTTTGACCCTTTCTATTGTTATGAGTTCGTCGCAGGTTAAAATCGATGACCACAATAATAAGTCTTGTCGTAAGAGCTTTGTTACCCAGAGTATATCGACATCGTCAAGAATGTTGATCACAAGCTGCTGATTTATAATTTAGTCGCGTGATTCGGAATTTAGGCATGTAGTTTGCCTCCACGCTTGCATATTCCTCTTAGACGAAGGTCCTAGTAGCCTACAACAGTTCTGAGAATCTCTGGGTAAAGTACATGTATTACCATTGCTATTCATCCATGAGGCTGCATTGATCAACGTTGGGGTAGGAATATCTGTCACGCGGGCACGTACCTTTGATCTGATGGCACGGCGCCTAGCAAGACGGCGATGAGGTGAAAGAAAATGTCAGTTTCCTTGGTATTATTGAATCTAGAAATGGCAATGACCACAAAATGAACATTTTTATTTGGCACACCAACACGCTCACAAAACAGCACAGCCTTATGTTCGCAGTTTCTTGTATTCGCCTTTTGGCTTTGAGCCATCACCGTAATTTGGAAAAAGATTTTGTTTCGAAAATAAAAATTGTTTCCTTTAGCTAGCTGAATGATAGAGGGCATTTCATGCCACAAAGAAAATATTTTGTCTGAAGAGGGATTTTCCAAATCCTATTAGCCAAATAGCACGTTGGTATTGTAGTAACAATCGTGCCTGACCACACCCCCACTTCACGCTTGCGGACGTTACTTTTGGGTGTTGTGTCTTCTGCACAGAAAACATAATTACCCCAACCTCAGCATGACCACTTTTTGGACTAAGGTGTCCTGGATGGTCCTGGTGTTCAACGTCTATCTGCTTTGCATTCTCATTCCATTCTAATGTGAACCATGGCATATCAACCCCATGTTGATGCAGCTACTCTTCTACCAGGTTTGTATTCCTTATTTATATCATGCCCTTGTTTTACGAGCCGATCTAATACTACATCTATCGCTAGCGCTGGATCATCGTGTTCGTCAGGTGCCAATGATTTGAGTTCCTTTTCTGTGTTTGGTTGGTCCCTCACAACTTACTACTGGGCATGACGTTTAATATTACGACTACAGTTTTAAATGCAGCCGTACAGCAAGCCAAATATAGTCAGAGTGGCTGTGAATCGAGTCGGTTGTGCGTCGACGTTGTGGCTCGTGCATTAAACGGTGTATCCGATTAACACAGGGGCACAATTAGTTTTAAAACTTTCGGAGGCACGGTAATGACAGTATTATGTGTAATTAAAACCTCGTTTACACGGATTCCAATTGTTCCTGAAGTCCATCACATCGACTTCCATGAAAGTTAATTAAGTAAACACATCTGATGGTTATAGTGTCATTACTGATGTTATGTGTAAATCCACCAACGATGCAAAAGTCATTTTACTGATTTACAATTGCATGATTTCAACAAAACTGGGTTAGAACAAGTCGATGAAAGGGTTTTAGTGTATGTTTAGACAATTCTATGATCACTAACCAAAATGCTTACCTCAGTGGTTGAATTGGGAGAGACCTTGAAGGTGCAAATGTAGAAAAAAATGACACCCCAAGCAGAAAAAGTTACAAATCTGTGATGTTCCAGATATTGACAGGTCATACCAACATAAACTGGATTACGTCCTTGGTTGTGGTCTGAAAACTATTCAACGTGAAATGGATATTAAAATGAGCAGCTATGAGTATTAAAACAAACGCCTGTCAGTGGTCGCCATCATGGTATTGGGCACCAATATTACGAATTCGATAAGAATGTTCGCCGCTCATGATCAGTAGCAAATAACACCGCCAACGAAGTCTGAAGATATCGGCTTTAAGCCTCCCAAAGAGTTTGTTGAGACGGCAGGAACTAATGGAAGAACCGGCACCATGAAACCACAAGTACGAGAGTCGAGAAAAATCACTAAGACTACCATGTCAATAAATTAGCACTAGTTGTGGTGGGCTTTTAACCATCAGGTTTCGCCGCTAGGCGTTCCGCCATGTTAAGTGGTGAAGCAGAACTTCACAAATTCGACTGTTATAGCAATGACGAGCACCACAAGGTTTCAGCAAAGCATCCAATGACAATACCACCGGGTTTTAGTAAGAACGACACGACTTCGCAGATAATTCAGGACAGAGCCTTCACCGCGTTTTCTTTACCAGCATTTGCAACTTCCATGTTAGCTGTTGTAGACGCTTTAAACTGGGTTGTGGTTTAGATGCTACCTCTGGAGGTCAACTCAACCTATTAAAGTAAGTACAGTTGTATTTATGATAAACCTCAGTGGGGTGTGAATTGAGGTCATTGTAATGTCCTATTCAATGAAGAGTATTAGCAACTTATTGGCGTGGGTTATATCCTCATAGGGGATTTTTAAGTGGTGTCCCTAATGTGCGTGTGTCATTATTCCAGCTAACTAATGCAATCTCGCATCGTTGATTTTATTCTTCTCTTTCCTTTTTCGGTAGGCTAGAGTCGTTTTCCACCTGAGACAAACTTTATGGCGATCTGGTTATCGAGCTCTGAGTGATTCGGAAATTGTTTGTGCATCCTTTGTAGCGTAAAACTGAGACAAAAGATCTCACGTATTGGGAAGTTAATTCTAGCTCATCGTCTTGCTGACACTTACTTGAGTGCTGTATCTTCTATTCCAACTACAGTTATTACCTCATTATCAGCCAGCACACCTACATTAGTCTCAGCTGAGATCTTTTCTCCTGGCTTCAGATGAGAGTTGTTCATTTATGTGTTCTTCCATATTGAACAAATTAACAACTTTTGTATTTGTAATGTGGCTGATTGTAAAACAATTCTTGGTTTATTTTTCATTATTAGCATAAACTAGCTTTGGGCCCGACATTTTTGCCAGGATAGCGTCATGATTAGCCTTAAACTGTAGACGCAGTTTGCACTTTCAAAACCCATGTCTTCTGCGATACGCATCTTACGCGGCTAGGTAAAGGTCTAGTCTTCTCCGTCTATGCAACATCTACTTGATTCCACCCGGTTCGCACATTTTTGCTGCGAGCCCATGAAAAAGTTTCCATTGGCAGTTCTTCTGTTTCACTACCTTCGTGGTAAATGTAGTTTCAGTATTGTCTCCTATCTAACATTGTTCAAAAACTCTTTTTAGAGGGAAAAACTTTTGATTTAAAAATCTCATTCAGTCGTGTTTTGTCTTGCATGAACGAGGAGGTCACGTAGCTGTTCTTGCTTATTGAGAACAGGCCACGTGAGCCACAATAACATTGTCGCTCATCATTATGAGAACTGAAGCACATCTCTGTCTCAGTATGGCAACAAACGCAACCAAATGGGAGCCGTATCACTGATGTTAAGACTAATAACCCAAACACAATGGCGCAAAAATAGCATAACATATATCAGATTTATAAACCTCAACGAGAACGATGTCACTTTGACTGGCCCCGTTAGGCTGACATTCAAAATCACACTAAGTGGCGACGAAGTAACTCAGGCAGAGGACAACCTTATAAATGTAAGAACCCCGTTCGCTCTATTGTCAGAACGATTATTGTAATGCTTAAGGATAATGAAATGAGATAAATTGATGTCAACTTATATATACAATAAATGAAAGATGTCTACAGCACTATCAGCCAAATACCTTGGGTACTTTCTTTACCATGATGTCGGGCTAGGCGACCTTAATGTGGGATATACAACGATTGCCAAACTTTTGTTAAGAACGAAACAAGCTAGCCTCCAGAGTCTCGAGCTCGACGCAATTATTATTATGACTTTCTCCCTTTGGACATAGTGCATTATAATTATGCAAAGCATCATTCTTGATAATATCATCACGGTCGATGGCATATTGCTTCTGTTATCCGTTGGACAGTTGTAAACGCCCTCGTATTCTCTGGCTCCGGCAAGGTATTTTCCTAACAGAGAAAAGAGGATCAGACGAACAACGCACTCGCTCCGACAAGGCTTTTAAAGAACTTCACAGGCAGAGTATGAACCCAGAAACAACGAGAGTCTCGATTATCTCAATGACAGAGGATAAACGAGCTTACCATATGTTGAACTGATGGCGCGTTGAACGGCGAAGAACCCAGTCTATCTGTCCTTTGTACACCCTCGCCTAAGTAGAACAATAAGGGTTAATTGTTATTGTTGTGAGGCACGCCGTCGTGGGATTTATTGTAGACAAGAACGTTTAGTATTAGCAATGTACGTGCAGCAATTTATTTCTTTACTTTTTGATGCCGACATGTTCTGCTGATACTACTACTACTACTACTACTACTACTACTACTACTACTACTACTACTGAGAACTTTGTATAGCGACTAATCTTTAGAAGCTCTAAGCGCTTTACAATATCTATAATGACTACAGGGAAAAAAACAACAAACACCTTGAAATCAGAAAACATAAACAGATGCTGAAAATATTTAAGGTACGAAACACTATTAGGCCTTTAAGTTTGTTCTTGCAGTCGAAAAGGTGAGTTTTAAGAGCAATCTTGAAAGGGATTACTGTGTCTTTGTGTCTAATTTCAATGGGCAATTCATTTCCACATTGCTTGGCCCTGATATATAAAAGAACGTTGTCCATATAACTTTGTTTTCATAGTGGGAACAGCGAGTATACGATTGTCATAAGAGGAGCGTAAGTATCTTGCTGGTGTGTACACATGGATGAGGCCAGATACGTACGTTGGACTGGAATCAGTCAGTGTAATGTAGCACAGAAAACAATAGTTGTGTTTGATTATGGATCGAATGGATATCCAGTGTAGGGTACAGAGCAATGGGGGAGGTGTGTTCTGATCGAGGTACTCTAGAGATGATCAGTGCAGTTGTGTTTTTAACTTTTTTGAAGTTTCTGGAGTAGATATTGTGACGAAACCAGACATAATTAAGTTATAATAGTCCTGTCTTGAAAGTACTAATGAACATACACGAGTTTTAGTGGCGTCAACTGAAATATATTTGCGAATGGCGCTTATGCGTCTCAGCGCAAGATATGCAGCCTTGCGTACGTATGTTTATATACTGTCTATAGTAATACCAAGGTTTCGTACTGACTGTGTGAATTTAATGTTGGTGTTCTGATATTTATTGTTTGAGGTAACGAATGTGAATGAGAAAGTCTTTGTGTTGTGATCAGAATGGCCTCTCTTTTATCATCGATCTACAGCTTGTTACATGTCATCCATGATTTCACTTCAAAAATGCACCTCTCTACTCCTTGGATGGTAGCATCAACTTCGGTTATGCGGTTAGACTTGTATATTTGGGTGTCATCAGGGTACAACTGCTGAGACACTGCGTGTTGAATGATCTATGACACTTGAGAGCGGCTGAGTGTATAGATTGAAGAGAACACGACCAAGAACAGATCCCTGTGGAACACCAGAAAATAGAGAAACGGGGCTGTAGTTTATTCCATTTACAGATACAATTTGTGTCCTGTTGACTAAGTAGGACTTGAACCACTGTAAGGCGGTATTTTGGAATGCCAAATACATGCTAGAGACGGTGAAGTAACATATCATGGTCTATTGTGTCAAATGCTGCAGACAAATCAAGGAGGGTGAAGCCTGTAATCTTTCCGTTATCCAAAGCAGAGATAATTTCATTAAATACTTTCAGAAGAGTAGTTTCAGTACTGTGGCAAGGGCGATATGCAGACTGTACATTGCTATAAAGACTTTGAATTCAAATGATTTACACGCTGGGTTAGAACAACTTGCTCTATTATTTTTTTATATGAACGGGAGATTAGAAACTGGACAGTAGATCTAGGAGATTTCGTCGATGATTAGGAAAACGCATGACTTGGTCTCGCGTCTTGTCATCACTTTATCTTCCGGTTTACCTGTTCAAACTTATATGCGTTTCGGCTGGGGCTTGTTTGTTAAGCTATCTTAGCCGCATGAAGCATTCCTATGCTCTTGAAAGCTCAAAAGTTTTAGGCGAACGGGACTATTTCATCTGGCTGTTCATTACTGTGCTCTGTACCCTGGTTCACCACACTGTGCGCAACCAATATATTCCCCACAATTTACTTCTGGAGGGTGAACAACGTACAAACGCTAAGAGGTAGCCAGGATGTTCGACCAAATTATTGCATGCTCGTTACATTTTTCCGGCGGTACAAGTAAGCTGTTGGCTGCTCCCCCAACACCAAGTCATTGTTTTACATATGAAGGTCGATGGGAGATTGCCTGCCCCGGCCAATCTTTTCCTTGCTGACATCGATGACCCGTAGGCGATGTCATGGATGTCCGAAACTGACATCGGAGTTTAGTGAAGCAAATGGTGCCTAGCTTTTATTGCTATCAACATAGATTGAAACATGATCGATCCAGGGTTTGTAAACAAGAACGTGAAGGTTGTATTCTAGTTCTACGCCAATAAACCTGTTTGTGAGTTCAGCCTCTACTAGCAGTCAAGCAACCAGCTCAGTGATAAAAGTCATCGTTACAGCATAGAGTCCTTGTTGACTCTAATAATGACACCGTGAAAGCCATTCATCACGAAGAAAACTGCAAAATAGTGGTCTGCGTTATCAGAAAGATGATTGGGGATATTATTTGAGAGCTGTATTGTGTTCGGCGCTACATCGAGGCTGACAGTTTAGTCAGCTGAAACGGTGACTAGGACAGCCTCCATGCTCAGGTAGATAGAGAGTTCTATCGAGATTAGTACGCTCGAACTGGCGAAACGGTGATTAACTAGCGATAAGACCGCAAGAAATGGATAGAAATCGCTTCCAGCATGTCATGGCTTGGGTAGAAAAGGTCTCAAACACAGTGACACTCTGAGATGCGTCCTCACAAAACAGCCAAGACATCATTGCCACAAACACCAGCGTCGCGCTGTGGACTACCTTTTCTCCAGGATAAATTTTACACATAAACGCAGTGTATCAATATTAGTGGCGTTTACTACAGAACCATTTTGGTGTAGGTCTATGATGGTTTTCAAGAGAGATATGATATATTTATTTGGTTCAGTAGAGCACACTCTTTTATGCCACAAAAACATCCACTTGGACATTCTTGGTTGTCAAAGACTGAATATCTATCAGAGTAGCACAATGTAGTGTTTGTCTACAATAGTATTACGCGCAACGTTTCAAGTATGGGCATTCGTGCCGAGAAGATCATTGCCCCATACCTGCTCTTCGAGAATGCGTATGCGAGCAGCCTAGACCCCGTCGTATCCTGGGTTGATTACCTTGGAAACCCCAGGGATGACATATATTTCCACAATGAAAGAGGGCTCTAGACTTTTGTCGACAATGTCTTTGCTTAGATGTAACCCATAGATGTGATGTACACAGGTCGGTGCATCCCTGTGCTAGTGAGGACGAGGGCGAGGCCAAGCAGATCAATTTATCACTTTACAAGCAAATCCAACGTGCACGCCATCAGAAAAATACTCTAGTTGATATTCTACTACACTGTGTTGCCGTTCCTTGGGGCATGAATACGTCATTGATGTCTGACATATGCTGTTCGCAATTGTGGACACATCGCGACCTGTCTCTACATCACATTATATGTTCGACTCTGATGGCATCAAATTGGGCTTAAGCTGTAAGAAGATCGATCAGAGGCTGTGTAGACTTGTCCAGAAAGCTTGATGGATGTGGATGGTCTTTGGTTTTGGTCTTTGGTGTAGCAGTGGTGTGTTTCTATGTCCAAACCACTGTCAACCTTGAGGATATAGAACATAATGATGGGGCAGACACGAGTACCAAAGATGGTTGCGACCTACAGTACATCCCTTTTCCATTTCTTGGAGTCGTCAATATTGACCTTTCGTGGCCGGATTTAAATACATGCTACTCTGCTTTGACTAGAACCGGTCCAGTTCCTTTACAACCTCTTTCCTTTACTCGGCGGAAGGCTGAACTAGAAAGAGACCCTCCTCCTCTGGGAGGTCGACTGACTAGGCAATGTCATCAACTTCTTAATTAAGAGTGTTACCTATGTTCGTCGACAAAAACGCACAACTGCGAAACACGTGTAGAAATATCACTGTGTGGGTATGTCCTCTCGCCTTGACATCTAGGTGGCGAAGGGTTTTTGCGAAAGTTTACTGGCATCGTTTACTGGCATCGGATATGCAAACGATAGTGCAAATCTTGGCTGCCAAGTGTCGGTCGTAACGACGATGAAAGGCACATCGGCATCCAAAGTGTGGGCACGGTTGACAAATTCACACATCCATTGGGAGACAAGCAAGTAATCTACCAGAACGTTCCGGTCTGACGTTTCGTGTGTAGTCGATAGAGCTGATACTGTGGCCATCGGGTCGGAGAAGCTTCTCGCTAGTTGGAAGTACCTCATGCAGGTCTTCCATGGACAATTCGAACAGTTTGAGCTTTGCAACAAATAAATCTACTGATTGTTCAAGTGGTTTGCATATAGTTTGTAGGGGAGTACCGCTTGTATCAGATCTGGTAGGCCTTAACTTATATGCTAACATTGACGCGGCAGATGGGCGTAAAGATCATGCTGTGCGCGTAGGCATTCACATAGAGCAGTTGGAGAGCAATGACCTCGTCAGCATGGATGTCTATATTTAGAAACTTTGCGCGTGCTGTCATGGTTTACTAATACTATTGTGTGCTACTCGTATAGATATATTGGGTTTTGTATACTAGACCTCCAAACATGTTCTTCTGGATTGCAACAATATGCCTATCCGGATCAAACCGATCAAGCATGTCGCTGGTCGTTGTAAAAATGGCTGCCGCGACTTTTGTATAACTAACATAAAATACATGATAGTAAGCCTTAAGGATGCCCCGCTCCGACCCCATGGATTACTAACTAAGATTGGATCATCATATGGGAAAATCATGTCTGTTAAAGCACTATTCTATTACCGTGGCAGAACATAACATTTATAGTGTCTTTTTCATAAAGGAGACAGTCCCAACTTCAAATCTTAAATTTTATTAAAGTTATTCAAAACGATCAATGCAGAAACGCTAACATTAAACAAACTTTTATTGACAATCCAACATTGTTTAATCATTTTGTTTATTTATTTAGTTCGTATACTATTAAGTTGTACCTTTTAATGTGTGTGAGGATGAAACTACCAGTTTTTCAAAACAAAGGAAACATTCTCGCATAGGTTATAGAAGAAATGTTGATCTACCATTTGTTCTTTTGAAATGAAACAAGAAAATACAGTACAAAATATGAATTAGTTTCCCAAAGAAGAGGACGAGGAAGGGAGAGAAAAGGAGAAGACGGATGTTATCTGTATCGGTAGACTCTTGAAATATTGGCATCAATAAATTTGAATCAGAACGGACATAAGTATTACTGGAAGAAAGTCGGAGCGGATGCACGAATTATTAAATGAAAGTCGGAACGGATATGCGTATTATTGGATAAAATATAAATATGGGACGCCTACTTCAATGTAAACATGTGATTGATGATTACGAAAAAATACTAATGTATGAGGTGTCGAATAGCGATGTAAAGGACAAATAAACAAAACCATAAATCGTGATGACTACATAGTTATACAGTTATTGCGTCTTGTCGTAGCCACATATTACAATATCATTGGGAACATATGCATATTGAAACTTTCGTGTGGTATCATCTAATCCATTATTTAGTTTCTTAGAAACAAAAGTTTGTGGGGACATCACATCAAACCATATTAGCTCTTCACCACTGTAGCGGAACATGTCATTCAAAACATTTTATATCTTGTGTGGACAAAGCCATGTTTGTTTTGTGTTTGAGGGGTGGGGTTGGCAGCAGAGATCACGTTTAGAGAAATTTCCAGCAAATGTTAATGGATAAATACTAAATTCAATACTACATATTATGAACTATAGATATGGGATTCGATATGAACGTAAGACATGGAATACAATGTGAAATATAGACATGAAATACCATGCAAAACATTGACATGTGATAGGATCCAGGAAACTTTGTGTGAATTTATATATTGGCATTTGTATTCGTTCTTTGTATTCTACTTATTTAAATTACAAATTAAAAGTTCATCAATTAAAGTACAGATTACAGAGAAAACAAAATAAACAAGACGAGTGTAACTCACCATGAAGAATTGTCACGTGTCAGTCGGAATACAGGTATCACCTGAAATTGATTAAACATTAAAGTTTTAAGAATCTAACTCAATGTGTGATTTAATGTTTTGGAAAATATCAAAATGGTAACTAAAACACAATATGTAAGTCTTTTGCACATAAGATTACGATTTAACAAGACAGAATTTACGTACTACTCAACTAAGCTTATGGCGTTTGCTCTCAAATACTCGAATTGATAAGCAGTTGCATTTTTCGCGCCTTTATTGCAATATAACTGTTGTAGTTAGAGTCACAAGGAACCAACTGTTGACCCAGGTACTTCAGTATCTGTTTGGTGTTTCCAACGTTATTTGGGTTTTAAAATTCATGAAACATGGTTCAAAACTCACAATTAATATCAGTTCAAATGTTTATCGTATGTCATAATTTTTGTACGTAAACAATGCGTTCTCAAAAGGTGTCTGGTTCTCTAACCAAAATTGTTTTTTTTTGTTTTAAATATTGAAGTATGTAGTACATTATATACTGATATTATTCTCTTGTGGACCATAGTATTTATTTATAACAATATCTATATAAAATGCTATATAAAAGACAAGGCTCTCTTCTACATTACCGTAACGTTTGAGAGGACATACATCCAATATAAATTATGTATATCCAACGAGCCGCATCTCGATAACGTTTAGGTGTGAAGTTTAACATAGCAACAGGAGATCTACCGATATTAAAGATGCATTTAAAAATCTTATGCCCACATTATGATGTTAACATTTGTGTATAAACATGTCACACGTACCTATAAACTTCAGTACTTTGAAAGATGCCTCAGAAGACAAGTTATCGAAGTGTGCATGCTTCTAATGCTGAACCAGACCTAATCTCCCGTACTCGTTGGGCATGGTCTTTTATTGAGGTAATCCAGCTCTGGACTGAATATTAATGTTCTTCAGACATTTTCAATTATATTAAATGTCAGGAGACAGTGATGGCCAATTCAATCAAGGGATACTATTTTTTAGTTTTCACTCCACCACGAAAAGATGTATTACAACGTACAATGTCAATTTGGAAACCCAGTCTCCTTGCGGAAAAGTCTTGATATCAACAGGCCATATGTGTTTATCTTGAGTTTCATAATATATTTCTAAATTCAAATTACCATCTATATCCACAATTGCTACGGTTAATCGTATGCAACCGCAAAACATCTCTGATATTCCTAGTCCATGACACAATCCGAAGCAAGCGGCTCTACAAAACTTTACCACCTGTTCTCCAAACATCAATGCAAATCCGGTACTATAAGATCGTCGATCTCATCAGCTAATATCACTGTTTTTCACTGCAAATCAACATGATGTTTTCCTTACTGACTCGTCTCATGTTGTTGCAAAAATCTTTCAATCTTCTACAAGACAGTTCGAGCTGAAATTGGGACTGGAAATAATAAATTAAAAATACTTGTAAAATCCACCGAAAACACTTCTATTTCTTAATACGAGCGTCGAAATTCGATCATCCCGATCACCTTTAGAATGATCCTTCCTCTTCGCCACTTATTTTACATCGATCCTCTTCAACGGTAGAGCATCAAAAACTTGGTAACTGCTGAATAGTTTACTTTCATAACTACTGCAATTGTCACTACAGGCGATGTCATCTCTGTCAGCGTGGGTTCTAGTTTCGAGCAGGTCCAATGTGCGTACCCGAGAAAGCTTGCCGGTAGCTTCACGTGGGTATGCGGTCCTTCTCAGCATTTTCATGTGTTCTTCCTTCACCAGTTAATCTGGCCGCCTTGCATAGCCTATCATGTGCTGAAAATAGCGTTAAACCCACCAAACCATCACCCTTGTCGAATAACCGTCCTTTCGCAATTGTATGAGATATTTGTGCACTCACTTAACGTTTCCACATTTCTTTAGCTCTATGAGTTAATGTTTTTGAAGACAATATGACAGGTAATAAACATGCGTACAATATCATACAGTGACCTACATCACCGATGAGAATATATAGTCTGTTTCCAAGTTTGTTCAAAGTGTTATTATATAACATTCCATTAACGATATCGTTCTTGGTGCTTCCATATGTTTTGTGATGATATGATATCATCCAAGGTGTTGACAAATATCTGGGTAGTTGGCTTCAGCATGCTTATTTTGGTTTGGCATCATTAGTTATTGTAATTCTGTACATGATAACAAATGTATGGCAATGAATATCTTATACGCTTAAATACGTGTAGGTGACGTAAGAAAGCGTCTACTGATGGAGGCAATTGATCTCATTGTAGACAGTCAATTCTCTTTAAAAACGTAACATTTTACAGATAATTTTAAAAATAAATCTCGCTTGGTTCGATTGTCCATGTCATGCTTTGAAATTTGGTTAAAACATATAACGAAAATTATCAAATGTTTGGTTTATAAATTATTTATCTGCAATCAGAAGATCATTTGACAAACTGTTGTTACTCGTAAGTAGAAACTCTTGCAAGTAGAATTTAACTGTATTAAAGTCGTTCAATTTATTCTCTGTGAATGTGTATTCAATTAGCAGTAGGGTCATTTGTTTGGAATTTTAACTGTGCGTATATTCAGCAATTAACATTTCTATGATTTGTATGGTATATATATATATATATATATATATATATATATATATATATATATATATATATATATATATATATATATATATATATATATATATATTAAGAATAAAGAAATGTAACGATTAGATTCCATTTAGCGATCTGTGAATTGTGGAAAAGTAAATGAAGCATGTAAAGACGAACTTATCAATATGACTCCTGGTAACTTTATCCCAATGAATTTCAATATATTGTGAGTATATGTGAATTAAATACTGTCTCTATGGTACTTTGTGCATTTCACTATGTATGCTATGAATATTGCTCAATGAAAGTAATTACATGTCAGGTGAAGCACAATAAAAGTTGTCTTTCCGAGTCGGACATATCAGGCTTTGTGTTTATAAATAGTATATTTGCGTACCTGTGATGTAGTGCTGAAACCATATACTGCACTAATTCAATCGGCTGTTACTGCAAACTACTGTACTCGCAAAGAAAATCGTTCATATTTTTCTGTTATTTTTCTAATTCATTTGCTAACCAGTGACGAGTTTCACTTGTACTGCACACATAAACCGTATTAACTTAACATAAAAATGTTTATTAAGTTCATCCTTTGCGAGAAGGCCGAGAAATCAAACCGTAAATCATAAAATGAAAACGTTAACTGGCTCACATGGGAATAAAGCGATGCCGAAAATATAGCATTTTAGTTTCTCTTTATAAAAGTGGAAACATCATATGTAGACAAGATTTCTTTCTTAGAAATGTATCTACCTTACACATTAATTTGTGGCATGGTAGCATAACTTTGGAATAATTTGAAAATTTACTTGGCTGGAAGAAATAGTTAATTGAATAGTTTTTCTTTTCTGTTTATTTAACCCTAATGTGTGACTAGGGAATATAGGAGTTGTTTAATTCTTACATATTGATTATAGTATGTTGAAGTATTTAGGAACTGGCATCTGAGGAACTGAGCGTAATGCTCAGTCTGTCAGGACAAACATTTACAAACTCGTACAGATCCTGAACATTTTATATTGCAATAAATTTGAGTTGTCCATTCAACAGTTTCTATAGCGTCCAGTCGGAATTGTCCAATCAACATTTTCTATAGCAATTAATCTGAGCTGCCCATTCAGCATTATTTTATTTTAACCAGTCTGAGTCGTCCATTCAAACTTTTAACAATGACATCGATTTGCCCATTGAAGATGACGCCGATTAATACAAATCCGGTATACACTGGAGTTCCTAATCTGGTAGATTAAGTATATTGTAAAGCTTTCTCTCTGCAGGCATACGATTATAAAATTCATTTCATTAGAAATTGAGATATGAATGAGTGTATGTCAGGTTCTGATTCCAAAATATCTATGAAAATGTCAAGCCAGCTAATGTCTCGGCATTTTTGAATAACCGGAAATGGCCACGGATTTCATGCTCCTCATATTTCACCTTAGGTATACGTAAATTACATATAACGTCTCCAGATCTATTGACTACAGAAAGTAGGTACCACTTGAAACTTTTAATGGCATTTTACTTCTAAGGTAACAACCTAATTTTAGATTTTGTCCTTAAATTGTAAAATCTGCTTAATTTGCAAACGTTTGTTTCAAAATTTACCAGTTGTGAATAAAAGTGGTATTTAAGCATGAGCAATTAATTGACATTGTTTAACCTAGGTTAAACATATCACGGAACATGCATTTATCGATGAATATGTATGGTACGCGAGTCGTTGTCGCGACAAAACTTAATTTCGTCAGGTTTTGCATCACATGACCTTCCAGCTAGACCATTGTCTTGGAAAATAAATTGTACTCTGGGGGAATGCATCAGTGGTACCACTGATGTTCAAAAACAAAATGTATTAAATAAGTACAACTTGTGTCGACGGTTTCACGACACTAACTGATCTAATAAGCTTTTATTGCATCGGAATGTAGTCCTTATAAAAAATAGTTTTATCTTATCTTTCTTGGAGAGATGTTAACTAGCGAAATCCTAAACAGAACATAAATTGCTTATTATGTTCAGTCTCCTGGCATAGCCTAGGATGACAAAAGCAGATGGGATTCGACTGATTTTGGAGATGTCACGTGCACTATAAAATCCAGTGCTTTTTTAAATATGCGATTATTGCCAGAAACTGTAACTTAGCGTCTATTGCTTTTAGACGTATTATTCAAGTTAGTGCCAGCCAAAAGTAAAACAGGATGAGTGCGTCTGAACTCAGTAACTAATGCACTGGATGTAGAAAATGAAAAAAAAAATATGGAATAACTTTTCAAACAGAATACCGATGCCTTGGAAAGAACTACACTGGACACAAAGTCTGTATTTTCGATTCACCCTCAAGCTGGTTACCTTCCCATAACAATTTTAAAAAGAATTGTCTTACCACCAATGTATACCCTGATCGTCTGATCGTCCGGTTTGGTTTTGTTCAATTTCATGAAAACCCTGGTGTCGTGGTCTGAAAATAGCATTATTTGCACTAAGTAACGTGTGTTACTAACAAGATTAGTTTTGCTTTAATTGTAAATGCTCAGTGTCCACATGATTGTCTAGTTGGTTTACTGCGTTGAGTTGTTGTTGTTGTAGGGTTTAACGACATTTTTCAGCACACAATAGGCTATACATGTCGGCCAGTATTAATGGTGAAGTAGAACCTGGGAAAATCCTCGAAAAGAACCACCTACACACGAAAAGGTACTGGCAAGCTTTCTCACATATCCACATTGGCCGAATCTGAGACTCGAACCCACGCAGACAGAGGTGGGATGGCAGTGATCTGTAACGGAGAGCGCTTTAGATCACTCGGCTACTCGGGGCCACACTGCGTTGAGTATTGTTTACCCTGTGGAAAATGGTAATAAATCAGGGACATCATTTCAATTTTTTTCAGGATGTGCGTGCAAAACCTGATGGGTTTGGTAATGTTCGTATATAGGCTACATCAATTTTACAGTATATGCAAATTCGGATTAAGAAGGAGGGGTGGGAGGAGGAAATGCCCACCTCCCCTTCGCTCTCCCCAAAATGACGTCCCTATAATAAATATGCCACATCAAAATATTAATTATCACGTTCATTTATTTATTTATGCACGACTAACTTTAATGAAGACGATGATTTAGGAGACTTCCTTATTTTTTCAAACTTATTATTGTCGAACGAATTTGAATACCGCAAACTTATCAGCGTCTTTTGTTGATTTATGGTGTGGTGTTTACAGCATGGCAACATCAATAGTTTATTTAGTGCTGAACAGCAGTTGGACTAAAGTGTCTTGTCTGAGAACACATCACGATAACAAGCACAGATGGGTCTGATGACATGATTCAGACGTTTGGTTCACAAGTCAGCACGCTCATCACTCAGCCACCTCAAGGTCTGTTTCATATTGCCAAGTCAGCAGAAAACATTTTGATGAAACTTGATACATCTTTATGAAATCCATATACAATTTATTATACATATTAGAGCAAAGAAGAGCTATGATGGTTTACATGGTTACATAAGCAAACACTTCTTTAGGGTCTGTAACTACATTTTATTCTTTTACATCTCTTAATCAATATTAGAATGAAAAATTGTTTCCTCCTTACCAGTAGTGATTATCGTTGCGCGTCGAAGTGTTCGTAGAAACGACACCTTACTATTTCATAGCAGTATGTTCCACTCTTTAAACTCCCAAAGAAGAAAAGAAAAAAAAAAAGGAGTTGAACTGCTCCGGTGGCTTAGTGGTTAGAGCGTCCGCTGTAGAAGCGGGAGGTCGTTTGTTCGATCCCCAGCTGAGTCATACCAAAGACTTACAAAAAATAGTACTCACAGTTGCCTCGTTTGGTGCTCAGCATTAAGAGGTTAATGTTATGACTGGTTGACCTGGTTTCAGGATAATGTGACTGGGTGGGACATCATGCTACATGTCTGCGGCATGATGCCTCAGTGCTAGACATCATTATAATCTGCCTCACTGCATACATCGTCGCAATATGACTGAGAAATTGTTAAAGCTACGTTAAAAATCCTAATCAAACAAACAAACAAACAAACCAAAATGTAGATGTCATTTTGTTCGTCAGTACCTGTCCTAACTAATTGGAATGCCAATATCATACGATGATAGCTAGTACATCTATGTATCCTGATTCGTTAGCCAGTGATGTCATTCGCACACCAGTGGCGTCATTCCCATACCAGATGATCAGGAAAAACTTCTTCCTGAACTGCTGTGATTGGTCTGTTGCTTCACATCAATGCGGTGTATTATTTGGAAAAAAATAAGGAGATTCTAGCTTCACATCAATGCGGTGTATTATTTGGAAAAAAATAAGGAGATTCTAGCTTCACATCAATGCGGTGTATTATTTGGAAAAAAATAAGGAGATTCTGTACTTTCACTAAAGATTGAGGAGAATGGTTCTTTTGGGTTTCAAGAGGTCTGGTAGTGTTGCGGAGCTGTCAACTAAATCATTCAACTGTTCACTGCTAAAACAGGTTAATGTCATATTTAAATGCAAATTTACTAGCAGGTTTTCTTGGACATCATACGTGTTTAGATTGTTAGATGAGATAATCGCGTGGCAAAGTACATCTTGATATCGATCATATTTTCTCTAATTTAGTTTCCTTGCATGATAAGCTAACATTCTGAGATCCCGGATAATTTCCAACTACTCTTTATTTATATATTTATGATACTATTCCAAAAGTAAAATACATGTACAAAAGTTTCAGAAATATTCATAAAGGTACAATTTTCGTTTATTTCGTTAGCATTTAAATTTGTAACCCAACAAAATATTGTTTTTTTTACAAACCACAAAATGCTAATACCCTCCACATTCCCCGCCCATCCCAAAAAGTTCTGATTTTATTGTACTTAGTTTTCAGTCGAATATTTTTCCATGAGTCGTGCAGAAATATTCAGAGCTTTCACTGTACATTACATCAGCAAATAAACACTTGCAAATATTGCAATAGACTCGCAGATGTTTAGTAGTGGTGCAAGTTTTATATGGAAATTTTTGCTGTTTGAGGTCTTATTTTGGGTCGAAGCTGTGTATAAATATGTTCATGGAAATATATTTGTCTGAGTGAAATATTTAATGTGATTTTAAAGGTCCCGCCACCTACAGCGGAAGTTATCTAGAGTTTGTAATTTTTGTACATTTGTGGTTAAGATATCCGTTTACTGTTACTAATACTTCTACCACTATGACTGATCTACCACTGCATTATTTATTATAGTGGGTGACGTAATTAGTAATTCCGATTTCATTTATCTTTAATTTTCATATTCCTTCCTTCCAATCATTCGTACTGAAATGTAAGCCCTTAGACAGTTGGCAAACAGAAAGAGAAATAAATAAAACAAAAACAACTGAATTCGTTAATCATTTTGGCGACAAGGATATGATGAAAGCTTTTACAATTTACTATGAAACGCAGATACAGTTTACATAGTATGACCTTCGCTCAGTTATTATTATTTTTAGTTGTAGTAGTAGTATCAGCAGCACAGCAGTAGTGAGTGATAAGGACGAGAAAGGTTGATTCCATTCCAAACAAGTCAACCTATTGATGCGCGTTTCACCCTTTCTCACTCAATCGCTTCGTCTCTTTTTCTTTCTCACTTTCCTTGTTGCTCAGGTGAATGTTTGTATACTTATATAATATGTTAATCTTAAGAATGTTAAAAAAATATCAAAGATAAAGAAATATCCGCTGATTGACATTTAATATTCTTTACATGTTATCAGTTCACCATTGCTTTTCTCGCATATTTTTTTCTCGCTATATTTTTTTTCTCGCATTTCTCGCATATTTTTTTTTTCTCGCATGTAGAACAAGTGTAATCAATTACGCTCAATCTTGAATAGCGAGGAAGCTACCATTTTTCATTTCCAGCTGTTCCAGTAACTAGGTCAAAGTGGTAGCTAAATGACGCCTAGGTCTGAAAACCTCATTAAATGACACGAGAAATATTGATGGTAATTGTCACCAAGATTTTGAGAAATGACATCCTTTTATAGATGAAAAACGAAGAGTCGAAAAACTAGTGACAAATAAATAATGATACCTATTCTTAAGAGTTGCCTCACATCAGACAGGTACACTAAAAAACAAAACACCTGAAGCTGTATTACCTGTAAAAGTGTTAAATGTATACTAAAAATTACTCACCTGAAAGTCTTCGTCTTGTTATTTTGTTGTCTGTGCTTATATCAGGATCATAGGCTGCGTTGACATTAATTCATTTGATATAATACTCGTGTTTGTTTCTAGACATAAAATCGTTCCTCTTTATAGCGTCTCTCTGCCTCGGGGTAAATATATACATTGGCCATCACTTCTATCGTCATTGGTAATCAGCTGCTGTTTGTTTGGGACAAATGACATGATTGATGTGAACAGCAATTTAAACCAATCGGACTCAATTTATTTGTCACAAATTACTTGGTTTCTATTTATAGTAATGCCCGTGATTTTTTTAAAAATAGTTTCCATGTTATGAAAACATAAGTAATTCGACTTTATTCAATCAATCAGTTAAGCAAGCAAACGCTGTATGTTATGTTATTGTTATTGTTATGTTATGTTATGTTATGTTATGTTATGTTATGTTATGTTATGTTATGTTATGTTATGTTATGTTATGTTATGTTATGTTATGTTATGTTATGTTAAGCTATGTTATGTTATGCTATGCTATGTATGTGTGTGTATGTATGTCATTTGGTACGAAGGCTCTATTTCACAAGCTCAGTTGAGAAACCTAACTTGATCAATTTCGAACACCGCCAATCAAAATTCACAATCCATATAACCTAACAGTGACCAACCTACATATGTCGCACAGACATTCTAGAATTAAAATTGTTAGGGACTTACAATACGTACACTGGGTACTAGAAACATTGGTATGTTAGGAGTTAGAAAAAAAATCTTCAACTACACAAAATTTGATTTAATTACTCAGGTGGCTTACATATTATTGGTATATTTTCCGACCGTTAGTGAAACTGGACCTGATTTGAAATAAGTATGGCTAGGGCTTTCCAAGGCTGTCGACATACATGGGCTGGCTTATCGGATCTTTTCCTCCTTTCTCGCGACCAGAAACCTTCAACATGACGAGACATGAAAACCATTTTTCACCAGTCATTATTTGGTGACATTGCACCTCTAGTACACTCCTTCCGATTGGTTGATAGAGTTGAGTGCGTGTTTGATCCATTCCCACTCACCCAGGTCCTACATTAATGTCGATAGTCCCTCAATAGGGGCGCGACATGACGACCAAATTAAATAGCACACTATGTGTGCATAAACGCCCGTGGGGATGTGGCACCATTTCTTACCCCACGGGAAAAATTAAATAACTTCCTTTTGAAAGATAAAACAGTGAATAATGACCCTTCGTGGCCGGTTAATTTAATTTAATTTAACATTTAATTTAACATTCATTCGTGTATGTATGTATGTATGTATGTATGTATGTATGTATGTATGTATGTATGTATGTATGTATGTATGTATGTATGTATGTATGTATGTATGTATGCATGTATGCATGCATGCATGCATATATGTATGTATGAAGCAACGTTGTTTCATCAACATTTTTAATCTAGAAAGGTTTTATATTCTAAAATCAAATAAATACATTTTTAACACTATGACATGTTCCTCTGAAATAAGAATATGCTTTTATTTTGCTGGAGAATGAACTTTAAACTGTAGCTAATAAAAAAATAAAACCGAAAACTATGATAAGACAATACATTTTTGCCTGATACTTTACCTAGCAAGCAAAGTCAAACTTTTTCGACAAGCTGCAGTAACGTAATGTGGCGTATGTGGAATTACTCAGATTATGATATATTCAGTAGTAGCGTAATGTGGCGTATATGGAATTACCCATATTATGACATACAGTGATACGGAGGATAGTTTGATGATTCTGAGCGATAAAGTACACTAAAATTCTATGTAAGGTCACCTTAAAGTGTCCATGTACAAAATCACCACGTAACGTCATCTTACGGTTTACCTGTCACATAGCACGAAGTTTACCTCTCATATCTCACGAAAATTGCCACTTGCGGTCACATTACGGTTACTTGTTACACATTATGAAGTTTGTCTGTTACATCGCACGAAAATCATATCATATGGTCACTTTCGGGTTACGTGTGTGTCACATCATGAAAATCACCACGTAAGGTCACGTTACGGTTTGCTTGTCACATTTCACGACAATCGCCAGGTAAGGTGACCTTATGTTTTACCTATCAAATATCACGAAGAAATACCTGGCACATCTAACAAAAATCAGAACGTACGACCAGCTTACGGTTTACCTATCACATATCAAGAAGTTTGCGTCACATCGCACGAAAATTGCCACGTAAGGTCACCTTAGGGTTTTCTTGTCACATTTCAGTAAAAATCACAAGATAAGGTCACCTTACATTTTATCTGTCAATTATCATTACTTTTACCTGCCACATCATAGGAAAATCACCACGTAAGGTCACCTTACGGTTTACATGTCACAACTCACGTTCTGGTCTTAGCGTTATGGAAATGACCAAGACCGTGCGACTCTCTGCGCTCATTTAGGTACTAATAACTGGATAGTAGCAATCCACCTTTGGTCTGAGAAAAAATACTTCGGTAATTTTGTTCCTAAGAGCTGGACAGTAATAATTCTTTTAAGAAACATATACGACGTTAAAAGCTTATATGATTTGTGAAACATTTACATTTGTAGCGGTCAATCTGCAATTTATTGTTCACAGTGATGGAGACATTGTGCCGTCATTAAACACAATTGAAGATAAAGATTCGCGAAATTACACTTTATAATTTACAGTCTTTGGACTAAAAGTGATCTTCTGTTAAAAATGGAATGCAAATAATTTTATTAAATACTTATATTTTTTAAAAGTATATAATTAAGCATAAAGTTGTTTTGGTGTATACTGGCTTTTTGCTTTTTTTTAAAAAAAATTATGAATAGCTTTTATTACTGATGTTTGATTCAAGGTCTATGTTTTTTATATAGATTAGTCTGGAAGAAAACGTTTTACCTACTTTTTGGTTATTTTATTGTCTTAAATGTTTATAAGGTTTTAATAACATAATTATTTCATTTCTCCTTGTGTTAAGTTTCTAGAATAATTTGCTGTTGTGTTCAAATATAATTTGAAAAGAAATCATTTAAAATTATGCATTAAACAGTGATCATTAACATTTTTGGACAAAATTACTGCTTTGGGATTATTGTGAATTTGAATAAATATATTCTTGATATTATATCACTGTGACAAATCAAGACTTTGGTACAGGTTATGCTATAATTAATTCGGATCACTACGTTATGACTTGTATTAGAAATTTAGGAATATTTGGGATTTAATTTACAATACTATAAATTCCTTTAAAATTCTATCTTTGTGACTTTGAGAAATAACTGTAGTTGCTGATTTTAATAAACTTGCTATTTTTTATGCTTTCTGTTACTTAGTATGGGACATAATTTTGAAATTTTCGCTGTCCCTCTTAAAAATTTTAATTTCACTTATTTGAAAAATTGAAAGCCAGAATAATGACTTAGATCAACTGTAAATATATTACTATACTGTAATTACCTCTTCTTTGTTCGTCCTTTCGTTAGTTTCTATTCCACATTATTTTTCATGCGCCGGTAACGTGATGGCTAAGCGTTCATGTGAATGACGTAGCTAACCAAGCGTCTGTAGCGCTCTACTTTCATCATGAAAACTATCTCATGTTTAAATCTTAATAATAATAATAATAATAATAATAATAATAATAATAATAATAATAATAATAATAATAATGAGGACTTTGTAAGCGCATAATCTTTAGAAGCTCTAAGCGCTTTACAACATCTATAATGATATGACAACAAAAACAAAAATCGTAAGTGTGTATTTTTTAATCAATGTAAAAAAAAATAGAAACCAAAGAGGAAGCCAATCACCTTTTAAATATGCAAAAGTGATTATGAATATCCACAAAAGTCTTAGAGGTACATTTTGTAGCGGATAAACTCGAGTAATGTTAGGCTTGATTCACTCGGTCAATACACAGCTGCCTGTAGTACAGTAAATCTTAACTCCGCTCAAAATGGCAAATATATGAATGTGTATGTGATATAAATAAAATATATGTATATTATGTACGCTGTATCAATGATATACCACTCGTTGTATAAGTGTTTAATTAAAATGAAAAATCGGCAAGTCTCTTTTCCTTACAGTGATATATACCACTATCACTTCCAAATCAAATGTCACACAAGGTTTGCTGAATCACGTATGCATCCCAATAAAAAGTCCCATGTGCCACTCCTACCTAATGAAACTGCGAAAATCAGGATAAAGTGACAACACCTTTATATCAGTGATAACTTTATTCTTACGGACGAAACATGCGACCTATTACACTTAAATTGCGCAGTTGATATAATTGACCAATTGTTTATTTAAAAACATAGAAACCACATCACGAAATGAATTCAAAATTAATTCATACGGTATTCTGTCAACAAACATTGTTACAAATAAACTCATACAGTAATGAGTTAAAAAAATGTTACAAATAAACAGTTTTGTGTCAACATTGGTACAAATAAACTAATACTGTATTGAATCCGAATTGTTACAACTTAACTAATGCAGTATTGTGTCAACAACATATTGCTATGAATAAACTAACACAAACTGAGTCAAAATTCGAAATTTGACTTCTGATAACACTCATAACAAAATATTTTATTAAGAGTTCCAATCCTGGTTAGGGTTTTAAGTAGTAAAACAAATGTTTTAGTGTCAAAGGAAGTAACACTGAGAAAAAAACAGTATGAAAAAAAAACCACACTTGAATTACTGTTTTAAAAGCTGTAATAATTATTGCAACTTGCATCCTGCTATAATAGTCACTGATTTCTTGGACCAAGTTGTTTGTTAATTTACTATTTAATATGTGAATAATTCCGATTTTCATAAATTGACCGCGTTGTTTACAATTTTATTGGATGTAAATGATCATGTGATACCGGTCTCGAAGTTTGTACAATTCAATAAATTCTGCGGACTACTTTCAGTTCCCTGTTTCCAGGTCATTTGATACGAAATTTTATCTGTATTAACACCTTACAGTCTAATATTGACAACAACAACAAACCCCAACCATCCAATCCTGTGATTTCCAATCTAAATTTACAAACCCCAAATTAAAATCGATCAACACTCATTCTGTTGCTGTAGAGGGCTAATGGCAGGTATTTACAAGCCAATCGTCAGAAGTTATTGCATTTCCATTCGACGACATGTTGCAGCAGCTGTATTAAAGGTCAGTCTTATGTCAAACAAAGGACACGATTTAGCCTATGTAAGATCGACATGCGTAGAAAGTAACAAGAACACCTGCTATAGCAGTACATGCCATACGCAAGCGTAATTTTAGGAAAAAAAAAATTAACTGGTTTAAACAACATCAAGCATTATATATATTTAAAGAAAGAAAGACTCGACGACTCATGGCTAGTAAAGCTATGTTTAGGTATTCTGTCACAGTTAATAGGCTAATGAATGAAAACTTCAATCTTTATAAAAGTGAATGTTTTGTTGACAGAAGGCAAGTCAATTGGAATTATAAATATTAAATGAGCACGGATATGTATTTATCGAATTGTACATTTTACCTAATCACTCACAAAATCAACAAAGTCCTTCGGACATCAATTAAGTAAATAATGTCCGAAAAACTTTATGTTAACTTCTTGAGTGAGTAGGTAAAATTTACAGATTTATAAATATCCAGCCATGATCATTTAATCCAACAATAAATTTGTTTTGGTACCAATATCATAGCTTATAGAAACATGGTTGTTTTTAGAAATTATTTGCTTATTTGATATTTATACTTGCACATGTCCTTATGAAACTGACTACGCTGTGTAATTGGCACGGAAGAACGCGTGCCCTACCATTTGAGAGAGATTTTCATTAAAATAATGTTCATCAGGAGGATTGAATATTTTAATTAGTTATAATTTCACCACGTATTAGCTACGTATTATGGTAATTGTCGTCCATGTCACGTGCTGCTACTATCAATCAACTAGATCTTAACATAAATTCCTGTCATGCTGAATGACCTAATCTGAATCGTTTACCTATTTTCCACCTGCGTTGGTCAAGCGGTCAAGAGTCGAGTGGGGCACCTATATGGGTTGCATCATATAAAATATGTAAATTCAAAGCTTTTTTGCTTTAATATCTGATGCCCATTTTTCGATATTTTTTTAAGGCTTATTTAAACGTTATGTGTACTGACATTTTGTTTTAAAAAAGAATAGTTGTGTTTGGTAGTTTCTTTTGAAATAAGAAGTGTTTTTTCATCATTAGTGTACGGATCATTCTCCTCAAAATCTGATAGGTTAATGACAAATATTCGTCTTTATTTTATCTTTGGTAGATAAATAACATATAGAGATAATCAAAGTAAAAATCAAAACAGAAAGAAGAAAAAAATCGTAGGAAAGAGAGAATGAGAATGACGAACACATGACGTACTTAATACGCAATTGCATGTATAAATCACCGACTCAAGTAAACACACAAAAAAGACACTTTTTACATTTGATTGGTATTAACCGAAATGCAATGTTCTAGTGATAAAGATGATGAATGGTCCCGTTTTTGATTTTTCGAGGAGGAAGTTGATAATTATGCCGAGGAGATAATGACATCTGCAGATAAACAGTAAACAAGGATATTGTTTACGAAATGTAATCTTTCGTATGGTAGTACCCATCATAAAGTCGGTGGTGACTCAAAAATTGCAAGCTTATAAAGATGCCGCTTTCAGATACGCAAGTTCAGAAATAGAATAAAAAGAAACAGCAGAAGTGAGAGAACTGAATGCGTTTGATTACTAGCCGATCAAAGGAAATATAATACATCAAGATTCTTGCGATTGTTCAATGTCAGAATTGAAAATTGTTGCCAAGCCTTATCCGGTGATGGCAAAGCTAGAATCCCAATGTGTCTGTCGTCTTTGACCACCTGAGCACCCACATCATTTGAAACCAAATGACAAATACATAATTACATTGATCTCATCAGCAGTAATTATTAGTCTACATAGTTCTCAAAGTGGATAATATCAATCCCGTGGAAGGTGCCAGGGTTGCTTCAGTAAACAAAGTAGTTCATTCGTTGTACAGAAAAGTGGATTTATTCTTGAATAACAAAGTAATTAGCAGTACGGCTACTTACATTTACCAGCCTTACCTGGAAAAAAATCTGGACATACGGAAAGATGACAAGAACTCATATCTGGATGCCTCAATGGTATGTAAACCTGACACACTGTGCTTTAAACGACAAAAGAGTTCAGACAATCTGACAACCCTCTGAATGCTGGTTCTAAAAACCACTAAACAAAATGAAACACGTTTATAATGTTCGACCATTTGCACTTAGACACGCTGTTGCAAGAGAAGTATTTGTTGAATGGAATATAACTTTACCCGAAGATGAATCAAACTAGTGCTGTGGTTTTGTCAACCAAATGCATACTCAACAACGCGACCTTAAACGGTACCGTCGATTACAATCCCTTCGAGTTCCAACACGTTCACGTGTTCAAAGAAGAGGTACCCCGAGCTTTGCAGACATATTTACCATAACGTTTGGACCTAACTTCGCTCAGAATGATTATGTGGCACTGAAGCTACAGGACAGTTAAGTACCTAAGAGCACATGCTGTGTATTGTAAGACGATTATGCTGAAGGATGAGCTTTGTGGAAGTTGATTTCAATCCAGACCAAAGCAGCGATGGGGGACATTTCCAATCTATAATCGGTTCGTGTGGAACTTGAGTTTGCAGTAGTTCCCGCGAACGGAGTGGAAGTAGTATTATATGCTGAATTTGATATTGCTGTGGTAAAAAAGTTAGAGAAAACTGATCTTTGACAATTTAGAAGCAAACATAATATATAAAACAGGAAGAAATTATGGAGATGAGTATGTTTGTTATCCCTAACAACAACATTTACAAACCACAAGTGTCGAAGGAGACAAAAACATAGTTATAATGTCAAGATGGCCAGAACAAGAAAAACATTTAGTTGCATGTTTCGTACATGGCTTCCTGAAAGAATTAAATAAATTGAGAGAACATTGCCATTGATGTCAAATCAATTATTCTAATCAGATACAACGCAAAAATATTTGTTCATGCGATCAGAAAAGACGTTAGAAGACTACCCTCATCATATAAGAGAGGGTTGTGAGAAAGTATTTAAAGATTTACTTGACCATGTCTTACCACAATTCACTTCTCTGAGGACGAAACGCATTGAAGCTCCCTTGCAAAAGTGCACGGAGACTACTTGACGTACCTGACATATTTTCATGGAAAAACTTCAATGTTAAAATATGTTTTAGTATTAGCCGCGAAAATAATTTTACAAAAATACATGGGAACATTATTAGCAATATAATAGAAATGGTTACCTCTGAATATAATTATGTTCTGTCTCAGAGTCCGTTACCCAACTTCTTGGAATCCCATGCTGTATGATAAACTTGAACTTCCACATAGCAAACCTAAAGTCGTACAAGCCTCTTTCACAAACACAGACGACAGTCATAGATCAGGAATCCATTGAGTAGACGTCTATTACAATAACAATGTGGAATATTTTGATTCCAATGTATTTCCTCCTTTGGAAGACGGTACAATTCACTTCGCTAGAACAATTCCATGTCTAATCAATTCAGTGACGTGAAATTACAAAGATCAAATTCCATTATGTGTGGACTCTATTGTATTTTCTTGAATAACCCATTCTTGCATTTTCCCAAAAACACTTAGTGATGTGTTCTGATCCCAAGTAGTCTAGAAACCATGATAAAATAGAAATGTGCTTTTGTGAACATTATGGCCATCTATTTGCTAAGGTCTGAAACGAAGTGAGCGTTATTAGCTAAAGCAAAATGACATTGCATTTAATCTGAGAAAGTTGAGTCTGTCTGACCCACAAAGTTGTCGACCTTATAAAAACTTTCCCGTTTAATGTGTCAGTTTGTATTCCTGTTTGAGTTAGAGAAACTATTTTTAATTAAAAATGTTGATTTGGAACAAATGTTGTCTTGTTTATGTGTTGTAAACAAACTTTATTAACATACCCATTCATTTTCCCCGTCGAACTGCGCTAAAACATGTTTCATGTCACGTCCACGTACTGAATTTAAGAGATGTTGTGCTCCACGTTCATGATTCCACCATGTTCATAAGTCATGCCATGCATAAGGGAAATGCTGCCAGAGAAAAACTGGTTCAAGACCCGAGTAGTTGACAAGAAGTGGCAATGAGCTAGGGGCCCTATTTTTGGCAAACACTACCAAGATCAGGCCACTATGACAAATACAATACAAACTAGTCAATCTGTCTGAGTTTTGCGGAAATATGGAATGACCTTGTAGGAGCCAGAAACTTCAATGAAGATGTCAAACCATATATAGCTGTGTTTTGGAGGCTAACTTTAGTAGTAGAATTTTGGGCTTTAAAATGAACAGTTGTGTATTCATGTTTGAGTTATAATTTTTTATTATCTTGTTCTGGACTTTGTGTCAATTAATTGAAGAAAGAGGATTTATTATCTATTTGGAGGAGAAAACGTGCTCATAATTCATTTGGATGATAAATTAAACAAGAACTGCATCACGTGACATTGTCAGCCATTTTGGATTACATCGTCAAGATTTGAACCTGGAACATTTATTTATCAGGACTCTTACAATTCCATTAGTGGATTATTTTTGTGAATTCTATATTGGATTAATGTTGGATTTGATTCTCTAAAACTGTAAGTTTATTATTTTATGAAAATAATTGTACTTAATAAATTCATTGTTAAAGTTTTACAAGCTTGATAGTTTTCACTCTTTCTGTGTTGCTGCTTATTCGAGCCTAAGCACGTAACATAGAATTGGGGGCGTGTCTGGGATTGAAATAAATTTGAATTTAAATTTGAATTTCCCCTAGGTTTTGAGAATTTTAAATCTTTAGTGAGACTGACACGCTTGTATCAAAATGACATCTAAGGTAGAAATATTTCTTTCTAATCCTACCCAGGAGCAATTAGATCTTTTCAAAAAGGATGAGTTGGTTCAACTCGCCAGGAAATACGATCTTTCCGAAGTGAAGGCTTCTTTAACGAAACAAGATATCAAAAAGATTTTGGTCCAGTATTTGGTAAAACAGGATGTTTTGGAACAAAGTGCTTTGATTCCAGTCATTAAGTCTACACCAGACTCTGACCTTAAACTGAAGGAATTAGAATTAAAATTTAAGATAGAATTAGAGTTGAAGAAGCTAGAATTTCAGGAAAAGGAGAGAGAAAAGCAATTACAATATGAGAGAGAGGAGAAAGAGAAACAAATTGAATTACAAAAGGAGCAGATGCAGATTGAGAGAGAGAGAGAGAGAGAGAGAGAGAGAGAGAGAGAGAGAGAGAGAGAGAGAGAGAGAGAAGAGAGAGAGAGAGAATTAGAGTTGAAGAAGCTGGAATTTCAGGAAAGGGAGAAGGAAAAACAATTACAACATGAAATTAGAATGAAAGAAATGGAGCTGGCAAGTGGGAATCATCATCATACTTCAAATCAAAATTTTGATTTAGCAAGGAATATGAGATTAGTGCCCCCTTTCAAAGAAAAAGAAGTAGACAAATATTTTATTCTTTTTGAAAAAGTTGCAGAAAATTTAAAGTGGCCAAGAGAGAATTGGACTCAGTTACTACAATGTGCACTTACTGGTAAGGCTAGTGAGATTTACACCTCACTGTTCAGCAAAGTGGTGATTATGACGTAGTTAAAGAATGCATTTTAAGAGGTTACGAGTTAGTTCCTGAAGCTTATAGGCAAAAATTTAGAAATTACAGAAAAGAAGCTGGACAAACTTATGTCGAATTTGCTGGACAAAAAGAGCAGTTGTTTGATAGATGGTGTTTAGCCAAGAAAGTTGAGCAAGATTATCAAAATCTCAAGCAAATTATATTAATTGAAGAGTTCAAAAACTGTGTCCATAGTGATGTTAAAACTTATCTTGAGGAGCATCAGATTGAAACCTTGGAAAATGCTGCTCGAGCTGCTGACGAATATTCTTTGACACATAAAGTTCCTTTTGTTAACAATACTTCTACTGAACAATTTAATGGCAGAAAAGTATTTCCGCCTAATTCAAGTCCTTCTAAAACTCAAACTAACACAACTTTCAAAGATCAGACTTCAGAGAAGTTTGATTCTAGATCCTTGTCTCTTCCGACGTGTAACTTTTGCAAGAAAAAAGGACACGTTATTTCTGATTGCTACAAATTGAAAAATAGGCATCAGAATCAAGATAGACCTGTTCCAAATGCTCTTATTTCCAGGAGGTCAAGGTCACAGTCATGTATTGAAAGCAATACAATTGTTGGATCTAATAAATCCCAGTCTGATTTTGATATGGAGAATTATGGACCATTCATATCGAAGGGTTATATATCACTCTTGGGTGATTCAGCCAATCCCACCCCTATTAAAATTTTAAGGGACACAGGAGCCTCTCAGAGTCTTTTGTTATCGGGTACTTTGCCTTTTTCTGAGAAGTCTTCTTCTAATGAAAGTGTTCTTATTCAGGGAGTAGAGTGCGGCGTTGTTAATGTTCCTCTCCATTGTGTAAATTTGTCATCAGACTTAGTATCAGGACCTGTGACAATCGGAACGGTCTCGCTTTTACCTGTTGAGGGAATAGATTTATTGCTAGGCAACGACTTAGCTGGAGACAAGGTTGTGGTTAATCCACTTGTAACTGACAAGCCTAATTTGGATCAGAAAGTTGATCCAATTGAAAAAGAAATCCCTGATATACTTCAAGCTTGTACAGTTACTAGAGCTATGGTAAAGAAAGCTCTTGAGAATGAAGTTGAAAAGGGCAGTATTCCCTTATCTCACACCTGCGTGGGTCAGGTTTATGATGTTATAGAAGGCAGCATTCCTTCATCTGACGTTTGTAAAGGTCAGGTTTTTGATGAGGTCACTTTTACTCTTGGTTTAGATCAATCAGAAGGTATTGATCATAGTGATCCTCTTTTGACAACTCATTCTCTTTATTCTAATCAGGGTGATGATTTTGAGAGTGATGTTACAGAAGGCAGCATTCCTTCAACTGGCGCTTGTATAGGTCAGGTTTTTGATGAGATCACTTTTACTCTTAGTTTAGATCAATCAGAAGGTATTGATCATAGTGATCCTCTTTTAATAACTCATTCTCTTAATCAGGGTGATAAACGACAGTCACTTGTCGTCGAACAGGAAAAAGATCCTGAGATCTTCTGTTTGTTTCATAGGGTCATAAATGAGACTGAAGCCACTGAAGTTCCTGTCTATTATTTCATTAAAAATGGAACTCTTATGAGAAAATGGAGACCTTCCGAGGTACCTGTTGGTGATGAGTGGTCAGTGAACTATCAAATAGTAGTTCCAAAACCTTACAGACAGGAAATACTTAATCTGGCCCATGAAACTCCATTGGCTGGTCATTTAGGGATTAATAAAATGTATCACAAGATCTTGACTCACTTCTATTGGCTAGAAATCAAAAGTGATGTTGTCAAATACTGTAGATCTTGTCGTACTGGTCAAATGGTAGGAAAACCCAATCAGAAGATACTTAAGGCTCATCTGCAACCTATTCCTGCATTTGATGAAACATTCAGTGGAATTATGGTAGATTGTGTAGATTCCTTACCTAAGACCAAGTCAAGTAATCAATTAAAGTTAAAAATGAAACTATGGTTTGAAAGAACTAAAAGAGAGAGAATTTTTGAGTCTGATAATGGAGTTGTGTTACACTTGTTCATTCTTCTTACTTTTCTTCAGATTAGATATTATGGCCCGTACAAAGTTAAGAAGAAAATGAATTAGTTAAATTATAGTATTAGTGCTCCTGGGATCTAAATTAATTATAGGAGTACCAGTATATTGAAAGAAATATCCATGTTAAATATGTAATTAATTTAGTGGTACTTGTCCCACTCGGTGAAGAAATATCGTCGGATTCTACTGACACTGGAGCGACGATATGTTGGAATTCAGAAATTATAAAAAATCTAGACCAGAAACTTTTACATTTGCAAGTACAAGAAAGATATGAACTGAAAGTTATTATTATATGAGCACTTATGTCCAGATATTCTTATCAGGACAAACAAAAATTTTCATGACGTTGAAATTGAAAATTCCAAACAGCATCCATGCTGGACGAGTCCACTCAAACAGGAATACTTGAAAAAGGAAATTCAGTATTTGCTGGAGAATGATTTTATCAAGCCCAGTAAAAGTGATTGGAGTTCACTATGCATACTTGTTCCTAAACCAGATAAAACTTTCCGTATGTGCATAGGAGGATGAACAGAGTGACAATAAACAGATTCATTCCCATTACCAAGAATTGACAATTGTATTGATAACATTGGGAATGCCAAGTACAACACCAAATTCTGACCTTCTGAAAGGATTTTGGCAGATTCCACTACGGAAAGAGCAAAGGAAAACTCAACATTGTGACTCCAAAAGGACTCTACCAATATAAAGAAAGTCCATTTCAACGTCTCATAAAAATGGTCATCTCTGGTCTGGAGATTTGTGACGTCATCAACTACAACGACACCTGGAAAGAACATCTAGCAAAAATTAGAAAATTCTTTGACAGACTCACAAATGCGTGTCTGCCTGTTAATTTATTTAAAAGTGAGTTCTGCCTTGCTAGAGTAGCTTTTTTAGGATATTTAGTGGGACATGGACAAGTTAAAAGGTTGAGGCTATTTCTTGATAATATAATTGCAGACGTTTTTTCCTGTGTATAACAATTTATTATATTGTGTAATTTATACTAGTTCTTTTAACATCAGATGTAAATTGGTTTGTGATAAAAAGAAGGTTTTATCATATAAACCTTTCTTTTTATTTTATGGGGGAAGGTGTTACGGCTATTGGATTTAATTTATTTTATTTTTTATTGTTAAATCCAAATTTATCATTTAGGGTTTAATATTTATTCATTAATTGGGAGATTTTTTCTAGAAAATTCAGTTTGACCTAGACTCTAGTTGTAAACAGGCTGACCTTGGCTTGGTTACCTCAATATCTGACCTTGCTTTAGACATTGTAAACAGGTCTTTAATACTATTGGTTAATTTCAAGGATAACTTTTATTTTTAGTTCTTGAGGGTGGGAAGTGAATGATTTCCTTCTAGATCATACCATTATTACGTGACTTGGAGAAGGTAGCTTCTTTCTGTGACCATCCAGAATCACATGATTCCTCTTGTTTACGAGGGAATTACATATATATATATATATATATATATATATATATATATATATATATATATATATATATATTTGGAGGAGAAAACGTGCTCATAATTCATTTGGATGATAAATTAAACAAGAACTGCATCACGTGACATTGTCAGCCATTTTGGATTACATCGTCAAGATTCGAACCTGGAACTATTAGAACATTTATTTATCAGGACTTTTGCAATTCCATTAGTGGATTATTTTTGTGAATTCTATATTGAATTAATGTTGGATTTGATTCTCTAAAACTGTAAGTTTATTTATTTTATGAAAATAATTGTACTTAATAAATTCATTGTTAAAGTTTTACAAGCTTCATAGTTTTCACTCTTTCTGTGTTGCTGCTTATTCGAGCCTAAGCACGTAACAATATATCTAGCGACTGCAAACACTGTATATAAATCAGTGATTTCATTTCAAATAATATAAACTTTCCTATGCGAACACAAGTTGAGAGTTACAAATGAATGGGCGTTGACTGGCAATAAATTAATACCCTTGATAGGTAAAGACAATGATCTTCCGACTGTCATGGTTCCTAAGACAAATTCACACAATAACGAGGAATATTATCAACGCCTCACTCTGCTCCCTGAATAAGAACCCTTTCATTGTCATATAACCTGATAACAAAGGACTCGAAAAAAGCTAATGTGTCCCTTAAACTTTAAAATAGATAGGATTAGTTGAATCAGTTGTAACGACTCGAGAATCTTTTAAACGCCTTTATCAATATCGTTATTGATAGCACTTTAGACGTTTTAAATCCATCTCGATTTTGATTAAGAAACATAGTCAAATACACCGTAAGATAATATCTGCTTTAACTCCAGAAGGGCCAGAGTTTTCTAATACCGATATTATTTCAGGAGTCATATTTGATATCAGTCTCACGAACGTTTTCAGTAGCTTCACTGCTAATTGCAGATACAATACATGTATGTTCATCTTTATACATACCTGACAGTGCCATTATATTAGCTTTGTTTGCTTCACTTTTAATTTTAAGCTTATGTACAATATGATTCAGATGTGGTATGTTATGACTGATCTGAAATTCGTATATCGTTCTACGTGCTCATATTGCAAGAAGAAAAGGTATACTATTTCGGATTGCTACGTATTAAAATGTAAATGAATTTATTAAAAGTGAAAACTAGCAGGATTTGTAAAATTCAACTTATAATTGTTTCAATAGAATACAAAAGGATTTTTTTTTACAGTGTTGTGAATTAAATCCAGATATCATAAAAGTTTTATGACAAGTCCAGATGTATGAGGTTCCAATTAAATTCCAGTGATATTTCAAATAAGTGAAAACAACAATAAGACTTGTTCTGTTTTAAGATATTAAGACTAGAACAGGTAATATTTCGGTTAAGATTAACACTATAAACATGATTTTGTACAAGGTCAAGTACAAAATACAGATAAGCCAAGCATACAATCATTGAGGAAAGCCAAAGAATAATATAGATTATATATTCGTAACACTAGGACTAAAAGTTGTGAATTTTTTGCAGCTACTCTTTGCTGGATGCGTGATGGAGCTTGTTACCTCTACCACGACCGGAAGCTTCGGTTCTAAAATTCGTGACCATTATTATTTCACTAGCGCGTGCAAAGGAGCCTAGATCAGATCAGTCATAACATACCACCGCTCAAAGTGAATAGTACGCAATGAAACTTACAATTCTTGGGGTCATATTTGTACATAAGAACAACGTTGGCGTGCAGTAATTTTCGACTTGAATTGTCAAAATTAACATTGTCGATGCTTGCGCTAATCCCCCTCCTTTTCCCAGAATCACTGTTGTTGTCATTTGTGCAGTCGTTAACTCCTTCAATGCTGTCATTTCCCGCACATACCAGAGATGAGCACCAGCAGCTAATATGGTTGGATAACTCACTTGGCAAAAAAGCACATATCATGGTCTTATCACACTTAAACACTGTTTGAAACGTTTCAAAACACAAATAGAGAAAATGGAAAAATAACAGCGCAGAATATTATTGAAAATTTAGAAGCGACTTCCTATGAAACGGTCGTCAAAAAACCTCTGAAGAAATTGAGTTTCACTATACAGAAGCCAACTTTTATCGCACTTGCATATCACAATCTGTGTTCGTATATGGCCCGGCATCGAAAAAAACATCGTCACGGGTCTACAAATGTCTCAATATGATTTATTACGGTGTACCTGATTTATTACTTATCATTGGATCAACTGGAGTTATTCAAGCTCGTTGTTGACATGTCTTTTCATGCAAATGTTGGTGCAGCTCAAGTTATTGTATATTGATGTTATTCTGTGATTGTAGAGCGCAGGTGGGTGAATGATTGGTCTCGTTATTTGAACTTGTGTATTTAGATAAATGTCCTGTCAAGAGGTTGGCCTTTTTGAAAGTCAGTTATTAAAATATAAAAGGTAATATAAAACAATTATGGAGTCGTCTTCAATAAAATCGACCTCATATGTCCCCATGTGGTTGGCCGAAACGCAATACAATCAACTTAATTGGGCCAAACACGATAGCATTTCACTGGTGCTTAAATTATCTAAAATCAGAAGTTATGGAACTCCCAAATCAGGTGGAATATTTTCACTCCTTGCAGCGATTCAAGCTTTGTTAACATCACTGGCTCCAGCATTTGCAAAAGCAGCCACGTTAGCGGCTGTCAGAATTGCATCTGGGATGGTACTGAGTTAGAGGTTGAGGTCGCATGCGAATAAACAAAGAATTCTTTGATTACATAAACAAGTCCTCAAATACCATAGGGAAAATATATTCGACTACCCAGTTAACTTCTGTGTATCCTATCGACAACAAAACAGTGGACATTGTGTGCTGAAAATCCTTCTGTTTAAAGACCTACCAACAATATATAAAGTCAATTCTTCTTCTTCTTCTTCTTCTTCTTCTTCTTCTTCTTCTTCTTCTTCTTCTTCTTCTTCTTCTTATTGTTATTATTATTATTATTATTATATAGATTGCCTTACATTTAGAACGAAATGACTTGATTGTTCGGATTGCAATTCATCACCCATCCATGCAGAGTCAATCCTTATGTAAGCAAGACTTCTTAAAATTCGATAAAAATGTTAACATTCAGTAGTTTGGTAGTTTTGATTGCTTAAATAAAAGGCCATGTATCAGTCTCAAAACACGGCCTCAAATCACAGTCTTAATAACACTACCAAATATCCAGCCTTAAAGCACGGCCATAAATCACAGACCTAAGAACACTACCAAATGTCACAGCCTTAAAGCACGGCCTCATATAAAAGTCGTAATAACACTACCAAATGTCACATCCTTAAAGCATGGCCAAATATTGCAGCCTTCAAGAACGGACATTAATTACAGACCTAATGACACTAACAAATATCAAAGCCTTAAAGCACGGCTTCATATCAAAGCCGTAATAACACTATCAAATGTCACGGCCTTAAAGCACGTCCAAATATTAAAGCCTTCAAGAAAGGCCATTTATCACAGGCCTAATAACACTTTCAAATATCACAGTCTTAAAGCACCGCCATATATCGCAGCTTTAATAAAACAAACAAATGTCACAGTCTAAAAAGCACGGCCTCATATCAAAGCCGTATTAACACTATCAAATGTCACAGCCTTAAAGCACGGCCAAAAATTACAGCCTTCAAGAACGGCCATTAATCACAGGCTTAATAACACTACTAAATGTCTTAGCCTTAAAGCACGGGTAAATATTACAGTCTTCAAGAACGGCCATATATCACAGTCTTAATATCACTACCAAGTATCATAGCCTTAAAGCACCACATATATGTCAACCTTAAGGCACGGTCATAGATCACAGCCTTAAAAATACCACCATATGTCAGAGCTCAAAGTTTAAGTGAACCGAATAAAGAAGTTGCAGAATACTCCTCTTTTAAATGAACATCGCCGCGTCCACTTTACATTCAAGACGTTTTAAACAATGATCGGATTGGGCAAATCCTTTACATATAATTGCAATATATCACAACAGCGTGCGTTCTTATCATCAACATGTAACTGGATTACATATCAGATCTTGACTTGTCGGTTACAAAGATTCATTGTGTTACATCACATTGTTATCAGCAATTACTTTATCATCCAATGGTCCCTGAAACAACCATATTGAATTGTTAATTCATTTCGAATTGGACAACTAAGGAAGTTTAAATCTTATCGCCAAAATTTCCTGTTCCCGTGGATTTAAAATAGAAAAAGACGATTATTTTATTTTTGGATGCATTTTAATGGTGCAAGGAATGAGCTTCGTCGTAGATTTATTGTTAAAGAATACTGATATTGTTACCGATACACTTTTATTTGGCAAAGAACTTTACTCATTAGGAACATATATTTTGCTACAAAAGGTAATACAAACATTTATTATTAAAACAACAGGATTCATGAAGATATGATTAATGTTTGTTCCATTATACAATTACACTTTTTGTATATACCGGAGCACACCAAACACCATCACTCCGTTCTGAGTCTTCATTTGTCCCTCTTATTTCCTGCACGTACTTAATTTGTATTGATATTTTCCAGAGCTTTTTGCCCGCATGTTCGTCAATTAAATATTTATTTTTCTAATGGAGAGGAACGGGTAAGTGTTAAAGCTTTTCTCAATCTTTTTGCCCTGCATACTTACTTGTGACTTTTTTGGCAATAAATTACGTTTATACTAAACAACCTCTAAAGCACTGCCATATATCAAAGTTCCGACGAAACGGAAACTCTACAATGTCCCAATGAACCGCACTAAAGAAAAATGGCCCCATTTCTCTCGATATAATTTCAGCTCCATATCCGCGTGAAATGCAAAGAAATTTTTATGATACACATTAAATTACTTATAATTTTATCAAGTGTAACATGGTTTAAAATAAATGAAAACATTCTAAAATGCATAAGATTGTTGACTTATAATTAAAATTATTTTGAGCATTTTGGCCGTCTTCGATTTCTACAGAATTTTCTCATTACTTAACTTTGTACTGAATATATTTCCCGCTTTTATTCAGATGTCAGATATAGGAATGACCTCTGTCATGTACATACCAACCTTTTTCATTGCAAGCAAACTCTTTCTCTCTAGTTTATCTCATTGTTTGCTTAAAAGGAGTTTCACACTCCGTGTTACAGTTATATTCGTTGCATTATATTCTCTACTAGGAAAGGACGATAAATGTTCAAATACGATGCATGATAAATACATGAAAAGAAAAATTGTGTAATTTTGGAAACGGACAATGCTAGCTGCATTTTAGTTTATCGGGAATAAACGTAATGCTGTGACCGTCTTGCACAGGTACTTGATTATATCAGTTTTAAAGGCGAAACTCCTGTTGATACTCCATCTACTACCAATTTGCACAAGGTAACTAACTCTCGCTGTTCGAAAGCTGGCCTTCGAGGACTCCGTGCTAATCGTCTCTACGATTGAAATACATTACTTTTTTTTAAAGACAACTTTTAGTTTCAGTTTCTGTTTCTTCGTGTTACGTTTACTTTAACGCTGTTTGGAGGACATCATTTCCGGTCTACTTTGAACTATTGAGACAATATATATATATATATATATATATATATATATATATATATATATATATATATATATATATATATATATATATATATATATATATATATATATATCCATGTATCTCTCTCTCTATATATATATATCTATATATATATATGTATATGTATGTATATATATATCTATATCCATGTATCTATATTATATTTATATTTATATATATCCCCCACCCCCCCACCCCCACCCCCCCAAAAAAAGAAACACACAAAACCAAGCAACAACATTAAAATGTTCGTTTTCTTTCGGGACCATTTGTAAAATAATATTTCGTACATTCTTTGAACTAATATATTTATTTACCATATCATACACTTATATGCATGTCTTGACCGTTACGTCAGTTGCATAGAAGTGAGAAAACATTGATACAGTCAGGATCTACGTGCATTCACACACCGTTATAAAACAGACAAGGCGCGAAGTAAATGAGGACCTTCGAGTTAAATTGTCATTAAACAAATCAGTAGCTAATGCACTTTTATCGCACACGTTGGAAAGGTTTTGGAATATCATGATTGCGATGGTGCAAGTTATTAGTGATTAAATGCGTAGATAGTAAAATACGTTTATCATGGAACCATTGGGCGTTCTGATTTCCAACAGCGAAAATTAGTTTTCTTGTGTTAAGTGGGAATAGAGGAAGGTGTTATCCCGAGTTCCTCCACCATTTTCGCTGATGAAATCAAGTTCCTGTGCCGTCCTGAACTCCTGACACCGAGAGTCGATGTGTGAGTGGGGTTCAAGGGGGTTCTAGAATTTCATACATTCGGGGAGACAAACAGATTTATTATCTAATAAACCTTACGGATACTTATTTCTTGAACGAATATTACAGAAGAAATGGCGTAGCATCAAGAGCTGGCTATGCAGACGATAGGTTTCAAATAGCAGCTACTTAAGGCAGTTACCTCATTTGGACAGGAAAAAATGAAAAAGCATGCCGAAAAACGGGCGAGTAAACATTGTTTAATTATGATCTTTCTTTGGGGCGATAATTTCCACAATTAAATAAGCAACAAAATAAATAATTTTGAAATTATTTAAAATATTTGGATCACAACTTCAACACTTTCATTCGAACTTTAGAGAATTAGGTTGTCCATCATTTTCTGTACCCAAAATAGTATAGTCAGTCGTTATATGTCTTTACTGGAATTCTTATAGTTTGATATCATATTTTTCTATTTACAGAGATACTTAAAGTTTAAACATGAAAATTTTGCACTCATATCCTTAGCATTTTGTTTATAATATCATAATGACCCTCATCATGGCCGTCTTGTAGTGTCTTACATTTCTATATAATATTATGATAAACCAACAATATTCAGTCCTATTTTTATATCAGTTTTTGTGGAGTAACATTTAGTTGTGTTCAATATAGTTCTAGAGGAAATATTTAAATAATTCATTGGAATTACGAAGCACTCATCGACTCTTTGGACTAAACCGCTACTTTGGGATTATTGAAGACTTATTCAAAGATATTCCGGATTATATCAGTGGGATACAGAAAGACTATTGGTACATTAGCACATTCAAGACTCGGAATTATTCGGAGCACTTTTGGCCTATGGACTTGTGATACAATTTTTTATTATTATTTGGGATTTAGTTCACAATGTTGTAAATTCGCTATTGATATTCTAATGAATTAAATTATTTGTTGAAGTTTACGAACTAGCCGATTTTGCTTCTATCTTTTACTTTGTTTATAACTACAGAGTCGCATCACGTGCTTTAAATGTGTCGTCTTTAAATTAATATTTCCATCTTATTTAAAAAATAGTATGTATATATATATATATATATATATATATATATATATATATATATATATATATATATATATATATATATATATATATATATATATATATATATCAAGCTCACGTTGGAGTGTGGATGTATACAGTTACAGTGTTGTTTTTTTTATAAAGAAATCAGTTACGATAATGAACCTAAACTGTCATTTTGTCGTATAATATTATAAAATATAGCATCCATAACTATACAATGCATTGTAATTCCATAACTAAACAATTCATTATGAATTTTCTAAAATATAAATATCGATGTTATAAAATACAGGAAGAAAGTCGGTTGTAATCTAAGTCTATCGCTATATGGTCAATATTTTAACATGAGGGTAACACAAAGTTAGATTCACCCTCCAGGAGTTGAATACATTTCGTTTACTCTTGTCTTACCGTTCCGATTTCTTTAATATTCGTAAAATCCTTTGACATATAATTTTTATAATTTAATAATTAAGAACCCTATGAAAAAATTTAAATGTGATATTCGCAATAACAATTTAGTAATGAAAAAAAATGTTAGGTAGGAAAGACTTTGTATAATAAGTCAAAGGACTAAACGGATCAAATCAGAATTTGTCGCCTACTGAAACGATTTAGAGAGTGGAGTTTGATTGGAAGAACGTCAGTGAAGACGTCACAGTAAAACTGTAGATTTATAGAAACATATTGCTGTACTTGCATAAACGCTCATACCTTTATTTCTAATATGTACTTTTATATTTAATCGACTGACGTTTTTCTCAGTAATTGTGCCTCAGCTCAAGAACATGCAGACGACATAAACAACCATTCATGTATTGTCTAAATCTGCTTCCTTCACTGACATTACAAAAACAACACAGAAATGCATTTACAATTTTTCAGCGTTCAAACAGATACAAAAGTCTTAATTATCGTTTAGTATACATACACTTTCAAATTATGAAATACTTTTTCGACAAAGTATACATAAGCTAAAAGGAGAAATTATCCATGGTGTCTTTTAGTTGCTGATGAGATATGAACTGACAGATGGACAACGTCAGCAGGTCAGTGATCCATATGAACATTTTTCTAGTCAACATACTACAGTCGTTCAGTTATCCATATATGAAATGTTGTCTAATCGAAAACTACATCCGTTTAGTGATCCATATGAACTTTTGTCTAATCGACACCTACAGCCGTTCAGTTATCAACATATGAGCAGTTTTCTAATCGACAACTACAGCCGTTCAGTGATCCCTATGAACTGTGGTCTAATCGACAACTACAGCCGTTCAGTGATCCATATGATCTGTGGTCTGATTGACAACTACAGCCGTTCAGTGATCCCTATGAACTGTTGTATAATTGACAACGTCAGCAGTCTAGTGATCCATATGAACTGCGGTCTAATCGACAACTACAGCCGTTCAGTGATCCATATGATCTGTTGTCTAATCGACAACTACAGCCGCCGTTCAGTGATCGATATAAACTATAGTCTAATCGATAACTACAGCTGTTCAGTGATCCATATGAACTGTGATGTTTATCGATAACTACAGCCGTTCAGTTATCCATATGAACTGTTGTATAATTGACAACGTCAGCAGTCCAGTGATCCATATGAACTGTGGTTTAATCGACAACTACAATCGTTCAGTGATCCATATAATCTGTGGTCTAATCAACAACTACAGCCGTTCAGTTATCCATATGAACTCTTATCCTATTGATAGCTACAACATAACATGAACTGCTGTCCAGTCAGATTTCCAGGTAAATAATATATAATTTCCAATTTGCCCGAGGACGGTCAGAAAAGAGATAATTCTGACATCTTAATCTAACTATTTAAGATGTACAAATTCCCGTATTTCTGCATTCACAATTCTTTCCTTGATATCTATGTCTACTAAAGTTTGGAAACTGTTATTTTTTAAAATGTTTATTAAATGCTAATTTTGTTATAATTATATTTACTTAACGTTTGTGAGGGCTCTCTTGTTAAGATTGAGCACTGTCTCTATGATGGAAATGTCATTGGTTACTTTTTTATTTATATGAAAATGAATCACTTGCTTTTAATACTTAAGATGATTGCAACACAAGCACTTGTATAAAATGAAGATATTTCAGTTTAGTTAACAGGTAAATTAATAGATATTTGCTAATGAAGATATTTCAGTTTAGTTAACAGGTAAGATATTTCAGTTTAGTTAACAGGTAAATTAATATATATTTGCTAATGAAGATATTTCAGTTTAGTTAACAGGTAAATTAATAGATATTTGCTAATGAAGATATTTCAGTTTAGTTAACAGGTAAGATATTTCAGTTTAGTTAACAGGTAAATTAATAGATCTTTGCTAATGAAGATATTTCAGTTTAGTTAACAGGTAAATTAATAGATATTTGCTAATGAAGATATTTCAGTTTAGTTAACAGGTAAGATATTTCAGTTTAGTTAACAGGTAAATTAATAGATCTTTGCTAATGAAGATATTTCAGTTTAGGTAACAGGTAAATTAATAGATCTTTGCTACCGCTTGTGAAAAACGTGATTCAGGCCCGAACTTTGCAAATGAATTAAAATCGAAACGAATCTACAGTCGAAACATAGACAATACATATATATTGTTACACTCTAAACAAAAAAGACACGTATATTGTTATACCCAAAACATCGACAATATATTATATTGCTATACCCAAAACATAGACATACAGTATACTGCTACACCCAAAACATCGACAATACATTATATTGCTACACCCAAAACATAGACAATACATTATATTGCTACACCCAAAATATAGACATACGTTATATTGCTACACCCAAAACATCGACAATACATTATATTTCTACACCCAAAACATAGACAATACATTATATTGCTACACCCAAAACATAGACAATACATTATATTACTACACCCAAAACATAGACATACATTATATTGCTACACCCAAAACATCGACAATACATTATATTGCTACACACAAAACATAGACATACATTATATTGCTACACCCAAAACATAGACAATATATTATATTACTACACACAAAACATAGACAATACATGTATATTGTTACACTCTAAACAAAAGACACGTATATTGTTATACCCAAAACATCGACAATATATTATATTGCTACACCCAAAACATAGACATACATTAAATTACTACACCCAAACCACAGACAGTACATTATATTGCTACACCCAAAACATCGACAATACATTACATTGCTACACCCAAAATATCGACAATACATGTATATTGTTATAATCCAAATAATAGTATGTTCCAGTACGATATGTTATGTTAACTGCATGTAAAGAGCATAAAACAGTTTTATTCATAGGGCACAAATATTCGTCCTAATAAGAGCAAAAACTATAAATAGAAAACTAACAATTTATCTAGCAATAATGAATACAATATTTTCTATCCAACTAACAAGATGAAAGTTAGAAGATTCAGGTTGTATGTTGGCCAACCCAACAGAACATTAATAACATTAATAGCTCTGTTTCAAACCTATCAGGGACGTCATTGTGGTAAAGTTGATAATGCAAATAATCATATATATATATATATATATATATATATATATATATATATATATATATATATATATATATATATATATATATATATATATATGAGGAAAAAAAATTGCTCATAAAAAGCATAAAAGGTTCACTGAAATTGCATTCAAACAAACAGTTTTGCAAACCCTACTTGTTTTGCTCACCCAAAAAAAAAACAAAACCAAAAAACCCCCAAGAACGTTGCTGTGCACAAGACAGCGTCAGCCATCAAGTTTTTAGTTTAATTAATGACGATGACTTCATAGGCGGACGTGTTTTAAGTATCCATTAACAATCAATATCATACAGGACTATTTACAGGAATAACAATTATGAATATAAAAAAAATATCCTTCATTTTTTATGCATATAGGAGTGCATTCTCCCAAAAATGATGGATTTCTGATGCAAAAAAAGCATGAATGAAGAAGCAGACAAATCTTCATTCAACGTCCTCAAAAGCTGCACGTTTATGTACTTTAGGGTTTATCCCGTGTTGACAGTCACGTGAGCATTGATTTTAAAGCAGTAACTCCGCCCTTGTCTGGAAGACGGCGTGCCACTTGTATTAGCCGTACACGCGTACATATATTAGCCGTTGTAGTCCTCCTTTCAAGTTCTGCCGACATTTACACACTGGCAATGGGAGGGGACTTCAACGGGAAGAAAAGTAACTGGTGGAAAAGTTGTCAGCCGCTCATCCCAAACAAGCATCCAGTGATGACGATACATCTGCAGGCACGTGCCCCTGGTGCACGTAGAATTTTCTCTAACAAAAACGAAAATGAAAAAGAAGAATAAATTTAAATGAAAAGTTTAGTTCGTGCACCAGCTACACGCTAAAAGACGTACTTTTAATACAGCTAAAGCAGCAGATGTAACTAAACACAATATAAGTTGTCTTCAATTTTTTAGAAATACAATTTTTGTCGTCTTACATTGTTTTAATTGCTTTTATTGCCATGGTTATTTTGCAGTTGATAGTGGCTTTAGTCGATCTGTATACAAAAGTTACGTTTAATAGATATTGAGAAAAAAACATGTCCGAAAATCCCATCTTCATAAAGATTGATTTTACTTTGAACATTAACATGTGTGCATGAATCAGAGTAAAATACGAAACAGAGGCAAAGTAAATAAAATATTATTTGACTACAAAAATTACAAAACAAACCAGTAGCTTTGGGTGATTATTCTGGCGTTTATCAATAAATACGTTTTTAAAATATGTACAGAAAGAGGTATACATATTTATATTGATGGGTTATCTCAACTGTAATGTTTTGTTTTTGCCTAAAGGTAAGACATTCGTCAATCAATCTGTATTTTGACATATGCACACGTTCTCTTCTAGTAACCTTGTCTCAATATTCCAATCCTAATTATTTAATTAAAATAATTTTGTCTTGTCTTGTGACGTTCAGGTTGTCTACCACATGTCATACATTATTGTATCATATCACGCAAATCAATTTGTTACAAGGATTCTCATAAGGTTATAGTCTTTTTATGTGAGCGGTCCATGTGTCTTGTCAGTGAGGTGTGAAATGACGCCACTTTGTTCTGTACTGAATAATTCCAGGGACAATACATGAACTGTAATTTGAATAATAGCTTCGCTGATGCAATATAATGTGCTGACAACAAAATTTCGAACCACTGGATGTTCTTACAATTGGGAATAGGGCAGATTAAAATCTTGTACGCATATGTTTTGGGTGTACACGAACCATGTGGCAAAGAAAAACAGACACGCACACATTTATTGATTCTTCTCAGTGATATAAAATCTGTCGCATTTTTTTTAATATGTGTACTAAACAGGACGAGAGAAAGATAAAATGATATGAATGGAAAAAATAAATTGATCCAAGAATTTTAAGCATGCACAACTATAAGGAAACAGTGTTATTAATTGGAAAACTTTGAAACTCGATAATTATATTTGTACTTAACGCTGACAAAGCAAAGTATATATCAACACTATTTAATTCGAGGATTCGAGTTTAAATTTAGTTTAGAAAGATAAAGCATGTTTCGAGCATCCAAGATGATAGTAAGAAAAAAAAAGTCCAATTTACCTGCATCTTCCAGTTGGAACAAACTGGAAAGCCTTATCAAAGTGCACCACCTTGAAATCCTGCGTACTGACTCGAGTCATGTTGAAAATTTCATAGTTATACTCACTGGAATTAGAAAGCAAAACAATCAACAAAATGTATATCGAACATTCACTATGAGAAAGCACATACAAAGGTGCTTTTGTGACTAATATAAAGTATAATACCGGAGCATGTAGAAAAACACGCATTTGTGCTAAGTTATACTGTTCGAACATTTTAGTAGAGTATTTAACACGAAGGTATGTCATACAGGTTAAAAGTCATTCTAATAATAATTCCTATATCAACTTAGATTGGGAACAGCCCCAAACATATACAGAAAGTATTTTGATCGACAGTTTCAACCGAGAAAATGTTACCAAGTTGACGAATCCAGAAGTTTTAAAAGAGTATAAAATGTTGTTGTCTTTAATATATTAAATTATTCGGTTGGCTAATTGATATGACTTTATCAAATAAATGGACATTTTCTCTCTCCTAAAACGACAACCCTTACCGAGAAATATGGGTACATTAGGAATATAGTTGTTTATTGCGTGACTAATTCCTTGACAGAAGAGAACAATTATGACAATATAGTGACAAATGCAAGTCATTGGACGACCTTAGTAAGCTTCTTTGTGATTGGAAACATGAGCTTGTGAGAGCTATGAAACATACATACATACATACATACATACATACATACATACATAAATACATACATACATACATACATACATACATACATACATACATACATACATACATGCATGCATGCATATGTAGAGAGACAAACGGACGAACGGATGTATAACTAGATATCGGGACATCAATTAGAACAAGATAGACACTTACAGAAGGAGAGATGACAAAGAGAAATGTACAGACATGCGAATAAAGTAAAACAAACGAGACAATGGTAAACAGACATCAGAGGGATAGATAGTGAGAAAATTCGAGAAACGGATAGACTTACGTAGAACAACATCCGGGATTTACAAAACGGTTGATGTTAGGAATTGTGTTGGACACGTATGACTGTAGATCGTTTTCCCCTCTATTTCTGTGGAGCTTGACAACGGGCAATCGTGTTAGTTCCTCTGGGGCTACAAATAGTCCTCTATAGGAATTAAGAACCACTTCTCGAACTGTATTTCGGGATTGCCAATTGGCACATTGGCATCCGTTAACCCACCATCTCTGATGGGAGCTCTCCACGTTCAAGACACAATATGCAATGAAGGACAAAGTAGTCACAAACATAGACAACCGAAGTCTGTTAATTATCATATCTGAAAATGGAAATAGATAATCCATAGTGATCAGTTAAAAGTAGAAGGCCACTTTATTTCCCACAGTATAATCTTGACGATAGATGCAAACTAAGCTGATTGTTGTATTACAGGCACAAGAGTGTCAATCCAGGTATTGCATAAACGTATGCACCACGATTGGATGTGGAATGCATAAACGCTTTCATTTGCACTTACAAATGTTCAGCTCCTTGGTAGCTTGGAGCATCATCTACAAGAGAAACTATAAAAAAGCCATGGCATGGTAGACAGATTTATTTTCCTTTCATCGTATCAATGGTGAGTCTTAACGTCCTGTCCTCGTTGTTAGCCCGCGGCAAGTTGTAAAACAACCATCTCTGTCATCCTGTACCAACTTCTAATGAATATATTGGTGCAACCATGGTCTCTGGCGATAGGCCACTTTTATCTTGTAGAAAAAGATGTATGTTTTACCCTACTGAAGCATTCAGCTAATCCATAAATGGGATTAATTATACGGTCCGTGAAAGGTCGATTGCATCCTATAGCAATCCAACGTCGTTTTGTGCCAAAGTATGTAAACAAAAGACACTGTATTATTCTGCGTAGTCAATGGCAGTCGCACCTAGTTACTATTTGGCTACTTCATTTTGCGATATACATCAAAGGCAGTTTTGTTGGTTGGGAAAACAGTTCTCATGGGTATTTCGATGGTACTTGTGGTATTATTTATCGCAGCAATAAAGACGGCTCAATGTCCAACTTACGTGGATCAACACACCCTACTTTTATGGCAAGGATATTGTTCATTGTTAAGTTATTAGCAGCCCAGGGGCATGTGCACGAATAGTAATGTAAATGATCTGGACATATAAATGACTTGAAAAACCACATGTATGAATATTAATGTATTTGCACACTTACATATTCCACTACAATCACATATGACAGCTTTTGAGACTCCATACTTAATTTCATCTTTATACGACAAATTATACATTTCAATATTTTAGAGTATGAATTGTGTTTTATAGCTTAAAACATATCTAATTATTTGAGACAAAGAAACATAAGTCGTAAAATTATAATCACTAATGAATGTTTTTTTTTTAAAGCTGGTTATATAACATTCACATAACAGTGAATGATGCATATGACTCTTCAGTTCCTGATATAGGATCATAAATGGACTGTAAAACGTATTACATTTTGGGCTATTGTCATGTATATTTAATGTAATTTTTTTAACTTATATTTTATAAAAAAATTCCTTACATGGTATGGCAGCATTGTATGTTGGGCTGGAACTTGTCCAAAACTGAGCTCATTTTTGCTTGGCCCAGATTGATTTTTATTCATTATAAAGAACTAATATATGGCTAAATTATTGTGTCTGTGTATGAGCTTAATATCAGGATCATTATTAGCAGAAGATGTAAATATGTTTTTTTGGGTCTAAATTTGGGAATTTCAAGAGTGTAATCCAGGTTATGGTTTGGATTTTGTGAACGAGGATCATTCTGTAAGGTTATTTTGCAGTAGGTAATGAATTTTGTTTTAGAAAATGCTAATTGTGACCTGAGGACAAGCATATAACTATATAATCTTGTAGATGTGAGGAAATGATCATTAGTTCTATATCGTCTAGCACTTTAAAGCTGCATTATGTTGTGCCCAGTTAGAATGAATCTTTGTTTTCAAACTATCGAATTCAAGTAATTTTTTTCTCTGTAATTGCAAACAAGCTCTGATAAAATTCTTAGATAGAGGCATAAACTGGAATTTATACCGAATTCAAACCTGGAATTATATTAATATGATTCAACAAAAGAATGTTGACACATCAACACACAAAGATATAGCAGACGCCTCAGTGTTTGGATTTCTTCGAAATTTTTATTCATGACTTTAACACTAGAACTTGTGTCTGTAATTTGTTAGATTATTTCATCATTTAAATCTTGAGTGAAACCAACAAGCGTTCTACAATATCATCTAAAGTGGAGATCTCTATTTCGAATCTTACACAGGAACAATTAGACTCATTGAGAAAGGATGAATAGTTTCGCCTTGTCAGAAAATATTATATTTCAGAGTCAAAAGCTTATTTAAAAAAGCAAGAAATAAAAAATATTTTGGTCAAACATTTGGTTGAAAAAAAAGTTAGTTTTGATAAAAGGGTTTGATTAGTAAGCTTGTTTCAGGCACTCAAAGATAAAGTAAAGATATTAAAATTAAATTACAAGATGGAAATTAGAGGTATTAAAGTTTGAAGAGAAAGAAGACAAACAAATGCGATTGGAGAAAGAGGAAAGTGGGACAAATGCAGTTAAAGAAAGAATAAAAACAAATGCATTTAGAGAAAGAGAAAGTAGAGAAAAAATGCAGTTGGGAAAAGAGGAGATAGACACAAATAAAGTTACATAAAGAAGAAAAGCAAATAAAATTGCAGTTACAGAAAGAGGATTAACAAATGCAAATGCAAAAAGAAAAGGAAGATTGAGAATTCTAAAGGAAACGAGAAAAGGAGGAAAGGGAATATCAATTTAGATTAAAAGAATCAGAGCTGACATGTGAAAAGCAAATTCCCATTTTACAATTTCAGGTTGTATTTTACTACGAAAATTAGATTAGTACATCCTTTACGAAAACAGCCAAATATATTAATAATTTATTTATTTTGAGAAATTCCTAAAATTTTGAAATGGCAAAGAAAGCACTGGACTATATCATTACAATGTGTCATTTACGGTGAAAAGCAAATTCCCACATTACAATTTCAGGTTGTATTTTACTACGAAAATTAGATTAGTACTTCCTTTACGAAAACACCCAAATATATTAATATTTTATTTATTTTGAGAAATTCCTAATATTTTGAAATGGCAAAGAAAGCACTGGACTATATCATTACAATGTGTCATTTACGGTCGAAACTCGTGATATTTAAATATCACTGTCACAATAATAGTTCTGATAATGAATATATCTTAAAGGGTTATGAGTTGGTACCCGAGGCTTATCGACAAGGTTTTAGGAATTGTAAAGAATCAACTGATCAGACCTATGTCGAATTTGTATGGGACAAAGCATGATAATTTGATAGGTGGTGCTATTCTAAAAAGATTAATAAAGATTACAAAACTCTCAGACTGCTCATACAAGTGGAAGAGTTCCAGAACTGCGTCCATAGTGAGGTTAAGACTTCTCCTTATGAGCGACAGGTCGAAACGTTAGAGAATGCTGACGAGTATTCCTTAGTTCATTATGTTTGTTTGTTAGTAAGTCTTTCACTCGGCCGCCTTATGTATAACAGTCTTTCAACCTAATACGAGCCCTTCACAATTTCAGTCTGGTACTACTTTTAGAAATTGTGATTTTGATAAGTTTCAACAGAGGTACTTAGTCTTTCTCTTTCTCTTTCGTACCTATTGCTACAAATTGAAAAATAAGCAACAAAATCAATACATGCCTTTTTTTTGAAATGCTCTTATTTCTAAGAAGTCAAAATACCGGTTATGTATTGGAAAAATACCATTGTTGGGTCTAAAAAAACCCGGTCCGATTTTATATGGAGAAATATGAAACATTCATGTCGAATGGATCTAGATCACTCATAGATGATTCAGCCAATCCCATCCTTGTTAAAATTATAAGGTACACAGGAGCTACTCAGAGTCTTTTAATATAAGGCACTTTGCTTTTTTTCAGTGAAATCCTCTTCTTCTAATGAGAGTGTTATTATTCAGGGAGTAGAGTGTGGGTTTGTTAATCGTCCTTTCCGTTGTGGACATTTGTCATCAGACTAAGTCTTAGGATCGGGGATAGTCGGAACAGTGTTTTCTTTACCCACTGAGGGCATTCGTTTATTACTAGGCAATGACTTAGCTGGAGATAAGGTTCTTGTAAATCCACGTATAACAAAGAATCCTTTTTTGGATCAGAAAGTCGATCCTTTACAAAAAGAAGTCTTTGATTTATATCCGGCTTGTAATGTTACTCCAGCTATGGCAAATAAAGCTGTTGAGCATGATGTTAATCAGGAAAGTATTCCTTTTGGTCAGGCTTTTGATAAGGTCATTTTCGCTCCTCGTTTGGATGAATCAATTGTATTGATCACAGTGATCATCTTTTAACTACACATGCTGTTTATTCTAATCATATTCTAATCAGGGTGACCAGCAGAAATCATTTGTCGTCGAATAGGACAACGGTCTTGAAATCTCCTGTTTGTTTCAAAGGGTAATTAGTGAAAGCCACATAGTATATATTTGTCGTTTCGTTAAAAACGGAATTTGTATAAGAAAATGGAGACCTGGGGTGTCATTTAGGGATTAAAAAGACTTATCACGTTTCAAACGGCCATTAGTGGAATTGAAGCCACCTGAATAATGTTTGCTGGTGCTTTAAAAGGAGTTTTATGAGAAAATGAAGACCACCTGAAGTACCTACTAGTCATGAGTGGTCAGTGAAATATCAGATTGTAGTTCAAAAACTGAACAGATAAGAAATTCTTAACCTGGCCCATGAAATTCCACTGGCTGGTCATTAAATGATTAATAATATTTATCACAAGTTCTTGACTCACTTATATTGGCTGTAAATGAAAAGTGATGTTTGTAAATGCTGCAGATCTTGTTACAATTGTCAAATGATGGGAAAATCCAGAAGATACCCAAGGCTCATCTGCAACATACTCCTGCATTTGACGAACCATTTAGCAGAATAATGGTAGACTGTGTCTTTCCCTTACATACGATCAAGTCAGTTAACCAGTCCTTGTTGTTGACCATAATGTGTGTGTCAACAAGTTTCCTAGCGGTAATTCTTTTGAGGAATATTAAAAATAAAACAATGGTAAAAGCTTTCATAAGGTTTCTTACTCAAATCTGTCCAATGTTCTCAAGGGCAAACTTTTGTTTCAGCAAGTTTTGCTTGATTTCAGCTAATTAGTGAAAATTGACATTAAGATATGACAGAGCTATTGTGGATAATTTTTCAGTTTGGCGATAGTCTGTCTCTCTTGCTCATTCTTTGAAGTTTTCTTCAGATTAGATAGTATAGCCTTTGCAAAGTTAAGAAGAAAACGTATGAGTTAAATTGCAATAATAGTACTCCTGTAATGTAATTCAACTAAAGGAGTACCAGAATGCCGATAGAGATAGCTAGGTAAATCATGCAATTAATTTAGTTTTACATGTCCCACACAATGAAGATTGTTGGAATGCAAACGGACAGTATTGACTTTGGCGTAAAAAAATATTCGGAATTAAAACATTATGAATAATCTGGAACAGAAACTTTTTTAATTTGCAAGAACAAGAAAAGAATTAACTAAAACAGATATTACTTGAATATGAGCACTTTTTTGCTGATTTTCCTACAAGAACAAATAAAATTGACCATGACGCTGAAATTGTAAATTCCAAATCTGTGAAACAACACCCGTACAGAACGAACCGTCTCAAACAAACAAAAAAAATTAAGTATTTTCTGGAGAATGCTTTGATATAGCATAGTAAGAGTAAAAGTGACTGGGGTTCACCACATATACTTGTTCCGAAATCAGATAAGTGCTCTGATTATACAAAGGCGAACCGTGTGACTAAAACATATTCATTTCCATTCAAAAATAGATAAATACATTGACGTAATTGGAAATGCAAAGTATGGCACCAAATTGTTTCCTCTGACAGGATGTTAACAAATTCCACTGGCGGAAAGGGCGAAGGAAATTTCGGCGTTTGTGAATCCAGAGTGACTTTATCAAGATAAAATGATGCTCTTTGGAATGAAAGTTTTGCCAAGTACTTTCTATAGTTTAATGAACATGTTTACATCTTTTCTAGATAATTGTGATGCTTGCATCGATGATGTCATCATCTACAACGACAACTGGGAATATTTAGCGAAAATTCGGCAATTCTGTGACAGACGCACTGATGCAAATGTGACATATATCAATAGTGAGTTTTATAACATTTCTAGGACACATCGTGGGACATGGACAAGTTAAGCCTGATAAGGTCGAGGCTATCTCTGAATTCCCTGTTATTCTCAGTGAAAAGCAACTGACACGATGTTTGTATATGGCTGGATACTATCTAAACTCTTGTTTCAATTTTTACATAAGTGTTGAAACCCTGACAAATTTACTGAGCAATAAAACCAAATTTCTGTTGGTCTGAAAATGTAAAGAGGAATTGGATAAGTTAATACCTATACTTAAAGGAATATCAGTTCTTACAACTCCAAATTTCAGTCGATCATTTAAACTGTCTGTTGATACAAGCGATGATTGGGTTGGATCAGTAATATTTCAAGAAGATAATATGTGGTGTAGATTTCCCAGTGTGCTTTTTTCTAAGACAATAAATAAACACCAGATAATTTATTCCACAACCGAGAACAAGTGTTTGACATCACAACATAACGAAGTCTATAATAGTTTAGTTACCTCTTCGAATATCGTGATTACAGGCCCTTTACTTTCATAAAAAAAACAAGAAGCTGAGATTATTTAGGTACAGGGATATAATATTTACATCGGGCACGTTAAGGAAAAACAATTTAATAGCAGATTCACTTTCACGCTTATGGAAATATATAGTTTCATCTATCCTTTGTGTCATTTCTAAGATTTCGTTTTATGTAGCTACTAACCTAATTGATTGCTGATCAAACGAAGAGCTTCACCTTTAACCGTCAAATGCAAGAAATTTCCTCTGTATCAAAATAATTCTACAATAAACCTTGATACACAAACAGCTGAAAAGAAAGAAAACAACCTTGATATGCAAATAGCATGGTCTGAAAAAAGAAAACAAATCTTTTTACATAGATAGCATGTAATCACAAAAGGAATACCAAGCTGCATTGTATACACAAACAGCACTACCTGAGAAAATAAAACAACCATTTTTACATAAACAGAATGGTAAAGGAAGCTATTATATACAAACAGAAAAGTAAACCTTTATGTAAATATACCACGCTCTGGAAAAAGAAAACCCTGCCCTGCTAAACAAACAGGATGGTCTGGCATAAGAAACTCGATACACACACGTCATGGTCTGTCAAATACAAACATATCTTGGTGCACAAATTAGATTTTCTGAAAAAAAGTAGACAAAGTTGATACACAAACAGCATGGTCTAAAAAAAGAAAACAATCCTTGAACCACAAACATTATGCTCTGAGAAAAGGGAACACACCTTTTATCACAAACAGCATATTCAGAAGAATGGGCTGAGGGATCATCACATATGTCCAATTTAAATGTTGCTATCTGTGAGATTGTTGACATCTGTTGTAACAGTAAGTGTTATGGGAAGGTTTATACATTTCACGTTAAAAAAAGTAGGACGATAAATTTACATCACCATTTCATCATTTTAACACGCACTCGATGAAGTATATATTCTTATCATAGGTTTACCATTGTGTGCGCGTGTCAGTGTGTGCGTTTTCGTGCACATTTATATAAGAGAATAATTTTACATTCATGCGGCATAAAAATAATTAAGAATAGTAAGGGAAGGAATAGCGCACTCTCACAGATGTTAGACAAAGACTCCGCAGATGCATTCACATAAACTTTGGAAACTAGTAAGTAGCTGACAGGTAACAACAGGTGCTAAATGCCCGCCTGAAGTCATGTCTTAACGTTCCTGAACGTAAAACAATGTAAACAAAAGTTAGTAGCAAAAAAGAATTGCTTGTGCAGCAAAACTTCGGACGGTCGTTCTGACATTTATGTCTATCATTAATTAAGCACATCTAAAGATAAATAGTTATTGTTTCTGTTTTAGTTTAATTTAGAGAACGTAAAACATCAAACCGTCATAAAATGTAATATTCAGTACCAGGTGCAACGTTATATACACATGTAAAATCTCTCTCTCTCTCTCTCTCTCTCTCTCTCTCTCTCTCTCTCTCTCTCTCTCTCTCTCTCTCTCTCTCTCTCTCTCTCTATATATATATATATATATATATATATATATATATATATATATATTACTATTAGTTTTGAAGAAAAGAACTATATGTCAGCAAAGTTTACTACTTTGCAACCAAGGAATCTTTTTCAGTAAGAGATTTCATGTTTTGACAAATATCGTCAATCAAATATTTTATATATTAATTAGACAGCAAAACTGCATTTAAAGCAATAATTAATATTTTAAATAAAAACAAAAGTTAGTTGTGTTTTTTATTTACATGACTTAAAGTTTATTTGTATGGCCATTTTATTAGGTTTACAGAAGGAAAAATGTGTAATTGAAAAAGAACTAATAATCCGAGTACTTGAGATATACAACAGTTCACATAACACATTTTGTAACTTGAAAATGCACATCGCACTAGAAAACGTCACTAGCAGTTCTTTGAGGTTTTATGTTGGGGTGGGATGATATTTTTTTATATTTTTAAAAACAACCCTAAAAGAATTCTTTTTTGATTTGAATTCATTCATGGACGGGTTTATGCATAGAATGTTCATATAGAAGCTTTGCATATCGAAATGCTTATCTCCTATCAATGCTCAATTATGCAAAAATTACTAGCGTTTAAGAGACCCACACCCACAGGTTTCTCAGTGCACTTTTTGTTGAAAATAATTTTTTTAAAATTAAAACATATTTGCTTTTAAAAGCTTCGTGTTTGATTTTCTTATTACGTATGTAGCCATAGTTTCACTTGAGTTTTAAGAAATTCAAATGGTCAATGATAAGTCCGAATTAAATTTCAGCCAAAACAGATTACTTGATTAAAGATTTAAATTTCCTTCCTAACACAAGTTACTAGATTGTAGACTTAACTTTCAAGTAAAACAGCAATGTGGACGTAATTTGCAATAGGTGGCGCTCACCAGTTTCGTATTTTGTATCTGGTTAAAATAATTTTAGGTAAACGAATTTCCCCGTGTGTCCTTATTGGCTATGGCTATTTTAAAAAGAACCATGTATATTTTAAATAGAATTAAAAAAAACGTTAATTCACTTTATTTTGGTACATGATTGACGGGTGTAATATGGGTTATAGAACATAAAGCTTGGGCTTACTTCAAATGTGTATCTCTCAAACAAACTGCTAGCTTCGCGTGGTCATTTTCACTTTCTGGACTTCAGAAGTAAATTGTACAAGAGAGCCGATAACATTGTCTTATTCATTGCATTCTTAGAAGCTGTTATTGTCTAGTCTGGCAAAATTCATTTTCCCTATTTTGATAACTGCTAAAGATAGTGTACTTTAGACCAATCGAAGCTGATTATTTGGCACAAGGGAACCGTCATTTTTGCAAACTCTGTGCTTATATCATTTACAATTTCCGTAGTACAATATCCAATACAATTTCAGGCACAGTACATGAAAGTAACATAGAGGTATATCAACATCATCTCCATTATGCATGTTGCAAATGTAAACAACTTTATCTTACACCAACCACTTTCTCAGAAGTTCATACTGTTTGTAGAGTGCCTACATATTATGTGCAGTGTTATATTTATTTAAATAATATTACCACGTGTTAGCATATCACGTTTATGTGATGCTGATTGGTCCAAATAAGGCCATGAAATTATTGTGTAGTATCATCTTTACTGATTGGTCCAAATAAGGCCATGAAATTATTGTGCAGTATCATCTTTACTGATTGGTTGGGATTGCAGGAAAATATTGTAATCCCGCCTTCCGGAATGTTTGGTTTTGAATTAACATTTTTGGCGGCCATTTAGGAACTCGACTCGCGAAAGGGAATTGAGAAACAAATTATCTCGGATATTTAAATATGGATTATGTTACCCCAACGGGTTTGTTATGTAACGTGAAACAATATAATAATGAGAAAAATAGCGTTAAACTACAAGACAAGAACATCGATAAGAAATAAAACTAAGGGTATGGTTATTTGATAGCGGGGTGGGGAGAGGGAGCGGTATATCTCTAACATGGATATAGAATCCATCGTATATACGAAACTTTTTAAAATGTTAACTTAAAGAACTAAATAAACCCACTTCTGTTTACAGAAGAATTTGGACATAAATGGGTTTTCTAACTGACTGAACTTAACCCAACCACAGAATCTTTATGCCATAGATATGGGACGCAAATACAACTCAAACAATACTGAAACAATATAATAATGAGAAAAATAGCGTTAAACTACAAGACAAGAACATCGATAAGAAATAAAACTAAGGGTATGGTTATTTGATAGCGGGGTGGGGAGAGGGAGCGGTATATCTCTAACATGGATATAGAATCCATCGTATATACGAAACTTTTTAAAATGTTAACTTAAAGAACTAAATAAACCCACTTCTGTTTACAGAAGAATTTGGACATAAATGGGTTTTCTAACTGACTGAACTTAACCCAACCACAGAATCTTTATGCCATAGATATGGGACGCAAATACAACTCAAACAGATTTTTTTAACGCCTTTTGTAGATTCTAATATTCCAGACAAATACTATGATATATCCGGTCACAAATGCATTGCAGTAAATGTGGAAATTTATGTATCCAGTATTCCGTTTTCACACAGAAATCGCACGATGTAATGTTTAGTTCCAATGTGACATATTAGGAGAAACACGTACTCTAGACCGTATTACTGTGGCATCACATCGAATTAATAATTCTGTTTTAAAAAATAATTTTGTCGTTATAAACTGTTCTGTTTATTCGGATGGAAGTTTCTTTTTTAATTTATAGTTTGTAAAAAATGTACAATCTGTTTTTATTAGCTTTTACGAAATTATTCGTTCTGCTTTCTTTCTAAATAATTTTCCCTGAAATAAAAACTATGCGATAAAAATAATCTCAAACGGGTAATAGTTTAATATTATAATATTAAATGTATGAAACTCGTTGAAAAATGTCAAGCTTTTGCTCGCCATTTCTCGCCAAAACTGGACATTATTCAACTCATTACTTATATATATATATATATATATATATATATATATATATATATATATATATATATATATATATATATATATATATATATATATATATATATATATATATATATATATATATTATATACAAGGAAATATAACAGAGACAAACAGTCATACATATGATTATATTGTCATAATGGATATACAATATATCAGATTTAAGAAAAAGTTAAAAAAGATAAAGAACAAAACAAACCCAAATAAATTTATACAATGTGTCACCATGCACAATATACATTTGCTTGAGAGAAAAAGCGAGTAGAGAGTGATTCTTGGTGTTTAATTGTTGAAACATTAGAGGAAAACTGAGGATATTTTTTGTTTGTTTTTGAAAGCGATGATAAATCAGTCTTTAAGAATTTTTTTAAAGTGTTTGTCCAACATTTATTTTATATAGAGGTTACCAAATAAATCACATCAGTTCATATGCAGTTAGAGTTGTAACGTAGAGAAAATATCTGTTTTGAATTAGCGCTACTGAAATATATACTTTCTCTTATGTTTGCATATTGCGAACACGGGTGTCTGTTACAGTTAGATGTCGAAAATTGTCTTTTTTATTTTGTGTCTGTTTAGTTCTAATTAGAAAATCTTGCAAATTCTTGGGTCTTTTATAAGCGAGATTCAGTTTATTCTTCAAAGAAACCACTATTATTATTATTATCATTATTATTATTATTATTATTATTATTATTATTATTATTATTATTATTATTATTAATCAAGAAGATTATGTTGAAGAAGATGAACGTCAATTGAATGATGAAAAATACTACAAACATTTTAACCAAGGCCAGTCAATAGGAATTAAATAAAAACTGTCAACATACATGAATGAGATCGCTAAACATAATAATTCCGTGTATGAGGAATATGATACTTTCTCTCTTAACATATGTACATCTCAATTCTTCGTATTAACCAAATCTCATTAAAATCTTGACCTAAATTTAAATTTATGTTATCAGGGATGACTCATTATATTAAGTTGTGATTCATATACTTAAAACCTATCAAACTTTATTGATAATGTTTTACAACCTTTAATAAAATCACTTGCTTCATACATTAAAGATTCTAGTGATTTCATTACAAAGTTGATGTCTATTACACAGCTATCTGATAATTCAATCCTGGTATCATTGGAAGTAACATAACTATGTGCCAACATTCCGCATACAGATTTTATTGAAGCGAGTAAATATTTTGTTGATAACAATCCTAATAATAGCATATTATCTAGTTAAGATATTTTTTTGCTAGAGTGTAGAATTTAATTTCAGGCAAAACAATTACTGGAGTGTAAGCTCCAATTTAAGTTTTGTCGACTTGGGTTCTTTCAATGAATTCCAGACCTTACCCGTTGAATAAATAAAGATAACATTTTTAATAATAATTTTTAAAAAATGTTTAATTCACATTTCTACCAAAATATGCATTCTTCCATAGTAATTATACGTTACAGAACAAACAATTACGTTAGGTTAAAAATTTAAAACAATTACGTTAGGTTAAAAATTTAAAACCATTACGTTAGGTTAAAAATTTAAAACAATTACGTTAGGTCAAAAATTTAAAACAATTACGTTAGGTTAAAAATTTAAAACAATTACGTTAGGTTAAAACTTTAAAACAATTACGTTAGGTTAAAAATTTAAGCATTACTTCATCTTGTTTATATCACTTTTTCAAAGCGTTGATCACATAGAAATGACTATTTTACTGACGTAAGCAATCCTATTGAAATCAGTTTGAATTCAGTCTGGTGAAGTAATAAAGCAAACCGTTCACACATTCTACGTGTTGGTATTAATTATTTTATCATATATAATGGACTATCAGAACAAAATTCACATATCATTTGGTAAAAGCAAGTTTATTAAGGGTAAAACCAAACAAATATTTCCATAACATTTATAGGCGTATAACGAATACATGTATAGATATGGATCTGCTTGATCAGCGAAATGTTTAAACTTAAGCAAGTATTGAATGTTGGAAGAAATGTCAAGGAATCTTTTGCAAAAACAAAATGAGAATAGAGCGTATTTTACAGACATAAACTATATTCCGTTAATCACTAGACAAGGTCTTGAGGAGAATCGATGATATTAATTTGTTTTTCAAGAAATTGTTCTGCAACACACAGAATTGTCATCTGTCTTTAGATCGTTTTACGTCAGATTAAGCAGTCTTGAATTAGAAAAAGTGAAAATAATACACATGAATATTCATAAACGGAATAAATTAGATACTTTGTCAGACTTAACGCTAAAATACACCTATTATATATTTCCATTGATGAGTTTCTTACCTTACTCTGTTCATTTGAATATGACCCCTTTTATTTAATATGTTGATGAAATTCTACTTTATTTGATGATTTTTGAAATCAATTATGCATATAATTCAGCCTCAACTCAGATCAAGTGATGACACATAAACATTTACTTTATGACATCAATATTATCTTTTCTTGTAAACAAAAGACATGAAATAAGGCAGAGGAATGGTGTAAATAATCAAATATCAGATGATTGATTCTGCAGTCACGGTGTTATGAATCAGACAATATAATAAATCAGCTTTGGTGTTAATAATCAGGTAACTGATGACAAATTCAAGGGTTGCATGGTGTAAATCAGATAATATATGAACAAATCAGCAAAGACAATGCGTTATTAATAAGACAATGGATGACTAAATCAGCATGGTGTTAATAAACAGACAAAGGATGACCAAATCAGCAAATGTATGGTCTTAATAAACAGACAAGAAATGACCAAATCAGCAGAGGCATGGTGTCAAAAATCAGACAATGGATGACCAAATCAGCAGAGGTAAGGTGTTAATAAACAGACAAGGGATGACCAAATTATCAAATACATGGTGTCAATAATCAGACAATGGATGATCATATCAGCAGAGGTATGGTGTTAATAAACAGACAAGGGATGACCATATCAGCAGAGGCATGTTGTAAATAATCAGATATTCGGTGTTGTTACGAGTATTAGAATTAAAATAATTAACATAAATGAGTGGAAGACAATTAAGCTTTGCAAAATTTAACAAATATATTTATTTTCCTACTATACAAAGTGAAAAAAGGAAACTGAACTTACGGTATTTCGAATTAAATCCCCGAATAATACAGGACTTACAGACACAAGACCTTTTAATTTAATGTCCTGAATAAAATTCAGTAAAAGTCTAGACATTATCTCAAACTGAAGTCTATGACGTGCATATTGTAGCAGTTAAAGTGTTGATGTGTTAGCAGTCTTTTATTGAATCATAAAATTAAAATTCCAGATTTGATTTCAGTATAAATTCCAGTGAATGGCTCTATCCAATAATTTTATCACAGCACTTTTGTATTTCCAGAGAAAAAACCCACCTGAATTAAATAATTTGAACAATAAAAGATTACAGCAGAAACATCCTGGTCGCTTCATATAATACAACTTGAAAGTGCTAGATATTAAAGCACGAATTATAAAGCCAACATAATTTCAAGATTATATAATTCACTACTTGACCTCAGGTCACAGCATTTCTGAAACAAAACTCATTATATAACATATTAAATCCTTGTAGAATGATGATGATGTTTAGAAACTCAAAACCACAACCTGTAAAATTCACTTCGGAAAGTAAAAAAGCCTGACCCAAATAAACATATTAACTCCTTCTACTAATACAAATCCTGATATTAAGCCCATAAACGTAGAGAATAGTTTAGCTATGTATTAGTTGCTGAAATAAAATTAAATAAAAATAACAAAAAGGCAATCAGGTTAAGCAAAATATGAACCCAGTTTTGGACAAGGTCAAGTTCAGCACACAATGTAACATTACAACATCATGTAATGAAACAAAGGAACATTTTAAACAAACAAATAATTCAATTAAAAATAAATAACAATGCAAATAGTCAGCGTACAATGTAACATTACAATATCATGTAAACTAACAAACAAAACAATTCAGTTAAATGTACATAACAGTCTAAATATCTTTTGACCAAATCAGTAGACTAATTATATAGCTCGTTACCTGAGGTTCGTTAGCTATGAACGTTCATTGCTATTTTTAGCGAAACAGAACTCTAAAGTCTTTGCAATCATCAAAGAGTAAAGGACTTGCAATTGGTATTCTCTATGAGAAAAATGTCACCAATGTTAGGAACGAAGGTTTGTTTATGCAGCTCAGTTCCTGTGATATATTTGAACCTCTTTAGTATGTTCAGCTATGTTATTCTACACTTTAAGCAGTCATTCCACGCACAATGCAGTAATTCTACACATACTGGACACATACTATAGTTATTCTACAATTACTGCAGTCATTCTAGACATAATGCAGACATTCCAAGGGCGAAAGGGAGATAACTGGAATTCTTCTTCCTGTTTTACGCCGGCCAGCTTTGAAACAACATTTTTTTTTTCGTTTCCGTTTACATTTAAGTAATGATGAATGTAGTCACAGCTCGTTAAGTCGTGAGCACAATGTAGTATGATGAACCAAGGTGTGGTCATTTAAAGCAATTAATGAGTGTCCATCAGAGCATAAGCGGGTTGACTGGCGATTACTTGATGGCGGTTTATTAAAAAGAAAAAGGACGTCTTAACAATGGAACAAGATAGCTGAGAAAAATTATAATTGATCTCGTTTCCAAACCAAGGAGATGAAGAAACACATACGAACTGAACAGCTAACGATGAAACACAATAATATTGACGAAGACAGACAACAATGGACTATATCATGAAAAATATCACACAAACGGAAGAGCTGCGTCAAGCCGGTTAAGCGATAGCGGACATCTTTCCAAAAGTATGCGAAATTAAACTGAGTTGGATTTATGTGAATATATATTTATATGGATAATTCTGTAATTCTTAGGACGCATGCAAGATGAATTATTACTTAATAACTGTGGGTAGATACCGTGCGAGTGTGTTATCAAAATTTTTTGAGTATTGATATTCGTGCGTAGAGCGCAAGGGATGAATCAGAAAAGTGGAAATTTATATGTACACAGGGCCTGGTAAAATTGTTTGTTCATTAGTCTGATAGAAATTCCGTGAGGGAGTGGTCACTTTCAAAGAGTAGAGTAGGGAGACATGGGTGTACATCCCTTATATTTCTTCAGAAAGCTCCCAGGGTACGCGTGAGAGTCGTCGCTTAGAGATTCACAGGGTGTACAAAGTGACAACACCGAGAGAATAATAAGGAAGCCGTGGAGACTTCTAGGGTGTACACAAGAGGTACAGTGTAATGAAGGAGGAGGAGGGAGGACAGAGAAAAGAAGAGAAATTAGAGAGTAATTGTTAAAACTCACTGAACAGAGACTATAACACGATAAGACAGTAATTTCCATATGACGCAGTAAAGATTAAAGGGCAATTGGTCAACCCGGTCCATTATTATATAATGATATATTAAGCTTAAGAATTATGTCCATGAAATTCTTGCATTCGTATATTTGATAAAATTGTTATTTATTAAACCTTGAGTTGTTATATGTATTTAGAGAGTCGGAATTGCCGACTGCACATCTTCTGAAGTATTATTTATAGTGGATCTGCAATGTTATTTTATAATACAATAGCGTGGTTGTGGTAATAGTAATATCTTTGTTTATTACGCTTTCCCTCGCAGTTCCGTGTCAAATGTTATATAATTAGGCAATTAATACTGAGTTTCGGCTTGTACAATTTCAGTTGTCTTTGTATATTTTAACAACAGCTCAGAAAATTAAAACGAATTAGTGCTAGTCCTGTACAATTTAACCTTTATGTCCGTTATTTGTCTGAATTACCTGTGAAGGTGATACTTTCTCATACGTAGCTGTAGTTGACTGTGTATAATCCAGGTGCATATGCAAATATCACGTATGTAATGTACTGGGCATGGGAAATTCGTCATCCGTCTTACTGACCTAGATAATAATAATTATGTAATTCGTCTCAATGACCCAAATCACTGGCACTTAAACTCCTATACCATGTCGACCACCTGCGGAATACATCAAGGACACCGAGTGGATCCGCATAGACGACCAACATAGCTGGTTTAAAACAAAACGGGAAAGGCGAACACTTCAAAATCCAACTACTTCATAAAATAAACAAGCAGTCCTAATACAAGATGTATGTACTTATCCCAAAACAAACTCTACAAACTCACTTATCTTTAGAATACATAATTATGAATTGGACTTTAAAAACGCAAATGGACACATTGTAAAGCAAACATAAAGCAGGCAATATTGAGTAGTTATGTACGGAAAATATATTTTTTCATCTTGGTATGCAATGTTAATGTATGTATAAGTTCAAGTAATGTTAAAATGTATAAGTGATATAGGCAAACCCAATAAGAATCTACGAAGTGATTGCAAAGGCGTGTAACATATTCAGAGGCAATAGACAATAGACAATACATGCACAATGAAGTTGAGTCTGTACTGCAAACTGTCACCGTTTGTTATATATAAGTTTGGATACGGGAAAATACAGCCTACAAGATACTAGAATATAAAATCCATGTATATGAAAACAAGAAATCATTTTGAGTTAAATACCTGACGAGAGACACTACGTCTTAAAACAGTCAATAAATACAAATGTGAGACGTTTGGCTGATTGAAAAGCCGTATTGCGTTCTTAAATACTAATTACAAATGGGAAAAATCATATAAATATCGATGAGGGCAGTCAACAACGTTCGAGCAATGTATATGACTGTCTGGAGGACTGTCAACAACTTTTGGGCAAGGTATATGACTGTCTTAAGGGCTGTCAACACTTTTGGGCAAGGTATGTGACTGTCTGGAGGGCTGTAAACACTTTTGGGCAAGGTATATGACTGTCTGGAGGGCTGTCAACACTTTTGGGCAAGGTATATGACTGTCTGGAGGGCTGTCAACACCTTTGGGCAAGGTATATGACTGTGTGGAGGGCTGTCAACACTTTTGGGCAAGGAATATGACTGTCTGGAGGACTGTCAACAACTTTTGGGCAAGGTATATGACTGTTTGGAGGGCTGTTAGCAACTTTCGGGTAAAGAACAAGACTGTCTATAGGAGGGGTGGGCAAGAGGTTATGTGTGGCACGCAAAGGGCAGCCAAAAATCTCGATTTTAACAGTGTCACTCACGTACCCGTGGCTCGTTGTAAGCAGCGAAAGAGATGCACATTGTTAGTAGTAATCGCTTCGTGTCATGTCTATAGTTCCATCTAAATAGTACTTCTGTAAAGCAAGAAACGATCTCAAAAGCATTAAGACACTTTTTAAAAATGTTTTGCATAAAATAAATAACAGAGTTATCTAAACGGAAACTACGATAAGTTTTGATCGGGAATAAAGGTCATTTAGTAAAGAAGCTACCAGTATATGCAAGGTCAGCTACTGTCGTGTTTCGTATGTGTTGTTTCTATTATTTGTTGAAAAGTCTGAGAGTGTTCCGAGTGAGATTTGTAATGGCGTGGGGGATATTACCTGAGTCGGAGGTACACCAATCCTCTACCTGAACTGTTTGTAGCCTTTTCAGTCATTATTTTTATACTTGCAACTGAATGAAAAGCACAAGTTCTAACGTAATGCACTATAATTTTCTCATCATTCTGTCTAATTACAATTACTGATGGCAATATATACTTATATATATATATGAGACATAATTGCTTGACTGAATATTTAGTCTTAATTTTCTCCCTTGGTTTTGGTGGTATGGTGGACATTATTAAATCAGTGAAATCACAGTGCTCCGCTGTTGTCGATACATAATGACTCTACCGTACAGAGTTTAATTTAAAAAAAAAAAAACATATTTGATCCACATTTTCAAAATTTGTAACTAGATATATTTTCAAAATGGGGACCAAGTTATAGTGCATCTGGAGAGATGGGTATCAGATTGTAAAATGTTTATGCATTACACATATCATTAATGTAGTCAATGCGTTGCATACCGTTTTTGAACGATGCATTAAAGCATGTGAAATTAGGTAGTCGTAAATGGAATATGGTACAATAACAACAATTGGAACGTTCAGTCTTTTGTAAAAAATACTTTTAAAAATTGATGTGATTTGAAACTACTGAGATCTTTTTACAGAACTACTTCAAATACATGGCACACTCTGGCGACAGAATGAATCATATAATTGGAGTACTCGTTCCTTTTCATAAGTGAAATGAAATGAAAAACAGCCTGGAAATATTACAGCAAAATTAAAAAGTTACAGTGTATTTAAAAAATAAACGGATCACTACTACATATATAGTATGAGACTGCGGACTAAATATAAGATTTAGTTACCTCTTAAATTAAAGAATTTGAAAACGTACGAAGTTACGCATCGCTGAATCTGAAGATTTCACAACGAAGTTACGCATCGCTGAATCTGAAGATTTCACAATGAAAAGTATTAATGAACATTAATAATTGTACGTATTGCAATCACATATGTCAACACAATACATCATTAAAATAAAAGTTAAAAGGCCAAGAAATTGGGACTTGTTTGTCATTTTTTTTACATTGATATATGTCCACCATTCTGGTCAGCGTAAAGATACTATATAAATTTTGTATAATAAATCGCCCGATAGCATTTGCGTTTACACAGCGGCTATGTACCAGATGGATAGGACTGTAATTGCCATTACGTATACCGGAACCATATTTACCAAAACCACGTCATGTTTGTACAGCATAACTTATCACGAGATTCATTATGGTGACTAGACTGAGATGATTTATTCCTGACGGAAGCATTTTCAAAATATGTATTCACCAGAGAATTTGTTTCGTTGAACCTATGCAAATAGTTCCACGAAGTCATCACTGTAAATTAGACATTGATCTATATTTAGTTTCATATTTATTGTATAACTGAGGTGTCACCCAGTTTCCTCTAATTGTCCCCGTTTACGCTGTACCACTCCTTCAAAATAATCCCTACTTGAAATTTTCTTAGAAAGGTGTTTCAATTAGGGCAGAGTGATACTTTCAATGGCGTTTTTATTTTCCGTTACATAATTTCTTTTGCATTCCGCCCAAGACAAACTAGTGAAACCCATTAAATTTATACGAATATATGCAATTCAGACCCCATCCCTCTCTTTCCCGGTTGACGGAAGCGACAGAGTAATGTTCCGATTGGTTACGAGTATTCCGTGTTATACTGTACATCTCTATGGTCAGACACAGTGAGTCAACAAAGCAATTTATGTTCAAGCGGAACACAATGCTTTTGACATGAAAATGTACAGGCTGCCACACTGAATTATTTTTGCATAAAAGCAAAACTATTTCATCTTGGCATGAATAACTACAGCGAAATGCATATCGGAGGCACGAACCTCTATGAAATCAATAAAATATGGAATTGTCTAGGACCCATACAAAACACAGGTCATGCAGCTTTACAATTTTAAATTTCAATTGGAATTAATAATGAGAATTACATTGCAATTAAGAATTACGTAGACGGGACACTGGAGATAGAGGCTATTGCAAACCTATTTGCAAGAATAATACAGACAAGAATGAAAATCAGGTTTTGGATTAAAGATAGTTACTAATATTTAATGTGTTGGACGTTGCTTGTCGAGTTTTAGTCTTGATGTGAACTTATATGCTAATTGAGTTTGGACCTTTTGCTAATTATCATATATACCACCTAGACACTTTTGATCAAAATAAAAATTCAAAACCCTAAATATGAAACGGATAATAATTCCAATAAGTACATAATAAATAAAAAAAATTCACAATATAGACCATCATAAAATTGAGCAAGTAAGTTTAACATTACGATCAACCTTTTCGCCAACACAAAATTAGCTATAGACGACAACCATATCTAACAGACGACAATTTTACATTCAAAATGGGAAATAATCATCAAACAGAAAATTAACTACTTACGTCTAAAAGCTTATTTGATTTTTCCGACCGTTAGAGATCTTAGACTGATCTACCAGTTGAAACATCGGTTGTTTGTTATGATGTGGGTACAAACTCCTTCTTATTTAAGAACTAGTATAGCTGACGTAAATGTGTCGGTAAAACCACAGTGAGTCGTATTTTAGTCATAATGTCAAGCCAGAAGCATCCCATAATAAGCTTCCACACATATATACACACACAAATTTCAGATTACATTACTGTCATGACTGTTACAAAACCTACAGATCTGTAAAGTTTAAATTCCAGTCAAAAATACAATATAAGACACACCAATGATGCTGCCACAAGGTCTGCATGAATAAAGAATTTCTAGAAAAACAAGATTGTGTAGTTCTCAATTTCTAGAAAAACAAGTTTGTGTAGTCCTCAATTTCTAGAAAAAAAACAAGATTATGTATTCCTCAATTTCTAGAGAAACAATATGATTGACTCAGGCAAAGATATTAATTATAATAGTTAACACATGCTCACAGAGTAAAAATAGTTATGTTTTATACAGAAAAACAATAAGGTAAGGTAGAAAATGACTATTTTGGGGAAATTCAACTCTATGGCATATAATGAAATAGAAAAAAACCCTTTCCTCAATTTCTAGAAAAACAAGATTACATAGCCCTCAATTTCTAGAAAAACAAGATCGTGTAGTCCTCAATTTCTATAAAAACAAGTTTGTGTAGTCCTCAGTTTCTAGAAAAAACAAGATTATGTATTCCTCAATTTCAATAGAAACAAGATTACGTAGTACTCAATTTCTAGAAAAACAAGATTGTGTAGTCCTCAATTTCTAGAAGAAAAAAAAAACAAGTTTGTGTAGTCTTCAATTTCTGGAAAAACAAGATTACGTAGTCCTCAATTACTAGAAAAACAAGATTATGTAGTCCTCAATTTCTAGAAAAACAAGGTTGTGTAGTCTTCAATTTCTAGAAAAACAAGATTTTGTAGTCCTCAATTTGACTTCAGATCACAATTAACATTTGCAACACTATTAATGGAGAATAATGTAATTCTACAAAATTCCCAATTTGTACAAGAAAAAATCTTACTTACAAAAAGAAAACCTATCACTAAAACTATATTAATGAACATAGTAAGCAGAATGTCATCGACTCAGGCAAAGATATTAAGAGAGTAAAAAATGGTTATACATTATATATGTTTTATACAGAAAAACAATAAGCTGAGGTAGTAAATGACTATTTTGGGGAAAGTCAAGTCTATGGCATATAATGAAATAGAAAAAAAAACCTTTGCATATCTAACCTACAGCTTGCATGCCCTCGTGATAGATTTATATATTGTTATGTATATTTAATTAAATTACTAGATAGTTATATTTTGTATATTATTTCATGCTATTGTAATATAACTTTATATATTGAACTTGACCATGCCCAAAATTGAGTTCATTTCTGCCTGACCCAAGTTGTCTCTTTCTTATGTATTTATTGTAAACTAATACATATGTACATTATTCTGTGTGTTCCGTTAATATCAGGATCATTATTAAAAGAAGAAGTAATTATGTTTATAAGGGCCAAAGTGTTTGCAATTTTCGAAGTGAATTATACACAATCCGGGTTAGGTTATTGTTTTGTATATGTCAGGTTCTTTCTATGAGTTTTTTTTTATCATCCCCCATTATGTTATGCAAAGAACTATATATATTGTACTTGTGCAGACATGGTCATTCGTGCTTTAACATCTAGCACTGTCAAGTTGTATATTATATGTTGTGCCTAGGAGTTTATGTCTGGAATCTTTTTTGTTCAAATTATTGAATTCAAGTGATTATTTTCTCTGGAAATACAAAAGGCTTCTGATAAAAGTCATGGATAAAGACATTCACTGGAATCTATATTGAATTCAAACCTGGAATTATAATACTCTGATTCAATAAAAGACAAGCCACATCAACACAAAAATCAATAACAGACACGTCATCGCCTTTGGATTTCTTCTCAAATGTTTCTCATGACTTTGATTTACTACGACTTGCGTCTGTATTTAACCATCCAACTGCATGTCCTCGCATCCGACTGCATGTCCTCGTATTCCATTTTATATACCTAACCATCCGACTGCATGTCTTTGTATTCCATTTTATATACCTAACCAGCCGACTGCATGTCCTCGTATTCCATTTTATATATCTAACCATCCGACTACATGTCCTCGTATTCCATTTTATATACCTAACCATCCGACTGCATGTCCTCGTATTCCATTTTATATACCTAACCATCCGACTGCATGTCCTCGTATTCCATTTTATATACCTAACCAGCCGACTGCATGTCCTCGTATTCCATTTTATATACCTAACCAGCCGACTGCATGTCCTCGTATTCCATTTTCTATACCTAACCATCCGACTGCATGTCCTCGTATTCCATTTTATATACCTAACCATCCGACTGCATGTCATCGTATTCCATTTTCTATACCTAACCAGCCGACTGCATGTCCTCGTATTTTATTTTATATACCTAACCAGCCGACTGCATGTCCCCATGACTCAGGTATCTACTCAAAACATTTGCATCTGCAGAGGAATACGTTAATATCATAACATAAATATAGAATGGGGGGAGTGTACAAGTTTTTTTTTGTTGTCAAATCGGTAAATCAACTTCCTTTTGTGTTTGAACAATAAAATAATAAATCTATATCTATGATCCTGTGTTCTCATGATCTGTCTTCATTTTATAATGAAAACAAATAAAACCTCGAAACAATATCAACGTGTAAAAATAATCTAACTGTTATGACACTGTTGTCTTCGGTATCAAACTAACATGACACTTAATAAATTCTCAAACATCTTAATATTTGTAGCGTCAACGTGAATGTGCAGGAATAAATAGCTCTGTCACGTGTCATTCACTTGATGACTTTGTTCATTTATTGTGCGGATCAGAGTTTTGTGGTTTACCGTTTGATAGGAGTCACTTATAAATCAAAAAGTTTGGCCATTCTCATAATATAATACGTCACGCTTTCCCCGGTCTGTTGCTATGAATAAAGCGTGTGATTGCTCTAGTATCAGTCACCACGTAGCTATTACAATCTGCTACCATTTTAACCGTTACATGCAAATAATAGTCTCTTATTGCCATGCTGTATGCTATCCAAATATGGGATGGATTCCAGTTTTGATAACTTTATTATTGTACTCGGATATGTTGTCTTCTTCATACTTGTCGTAGTCGTCATCATCATTTTTGTCCTCGCAACAGCAACAACATGTTTATTATTTATATTTTATATTCTTTTTCTTCCTGTATTTCTGCGATCCTAGTGACAATGCCGGCAGAAAAATTACATAAAATATACAATAGTGTTGCATCGAATACTTCGAAAAACACAAGGTAATAATTATTCGAATTTCTTACAAAGTTCAATGAACCACATTAAAACGTTCCATCAGACCCACTGGAAATAGAATATGTTTATTTGAAATAATCTTTTTTCATTATTATCTCAGTAATAAGAGTGTTAGACTCGTAATTCAAACGTCACGTGTTTGGTTACTTATGAAAAGGCACATACTTACTATATCCTGGGCATGATATGGCAAATATGATATTGTATTTCAGTACCTTGTGGGCATGATATAGCTAATATTGTATTTTCAGTACCTTGTGGGCATGATATAGCTAATATTGTATTTTCAGTACCTTGTGGGCATGATATAGCTAATATTGTATTTTCAGTACCTTGTGGGCATGATATAGCTAATATTGTATTTTCAGTACCTTATAAATACATCAACAAAAACACATTTAAAAAAATTAATTCATATACATCACTACACAAAAAAAAATATTGATGCTCAAATATTATCTGTATAAATAACTTCAAAGTTGGTCGTTTGTGCACTTGTGATGTGAAGATAATATGTATGGTGATATATATATATATATATATATATATAAATATATATATATATATATATATATATATATATATATATATATATATATATATATATATATATATATATATATATATATATATATATATATATATATATATATATATGGCATTTGTATTGACGGTGACTAATGAAGTTCATCGACCCTTCTTGACTGTCAGCGCATAAGAGTACAAAAGTCATTGGTATTTATTTGTAGACAGGTACAGATACATCAGTAATGAACGGCACATTGTCACATATGAAAGTCGCTTTTATCTTCCTTAGTTATTAACATTTCATCGAACAATGATAATAACTAAGAACATCAATTTCTTCTAATATATAAAACCGAGAACATTTATTTCTTATATTTATAAACTGTGGGAGGGGGAGACACAAAAATTCGAATGCAAAGAGGGTAAGGGTCTCTACTAAGTACGTATAACTGCTAAGAAACCATAAACAAATATTTATGCAAACAATATACTTGACACAAGCCTAATTTGCCATCTATCGAATGTCGCAGCCATTATGAGTAAATATTAGCGCTTGTACGGTATACATTTTTATTCTCAGCAAGGGATGTAATGAAACAAACTATTCATGCATGGATGGTATGCAGCGCTAAGACTTGTAGTTGGATACATCATCTCGTGACGTCAAACTTGAGCCAGATATCAACGTTCCTTATAAATAAAGACAGAGGTTATAACAGCAATCAATTCTAATGTTGACTGGCTGGCCAATAGACAGATGATACGGCATGTTTCGTCGTTTTTATGATGTCGGGTAAATATCGCAGTCTATAGAAGACAGTTGATAATAGACAGTGATTATAAAAGACTCAGTTTTTCAACATAACAAATTGACAACTCCAGGAATTGTGAACTAAATGCATTTTCTCAGTTTTAGAAATTGTTTGCCAGACACATTTTTGAGTAGTGATTAAAGAAACTAGCTCGCATCCTGGCGTATAGTAGTAACAAATTAGTGGTATGAGACCGAGCCAAGCAATCATCCTTTGAGATCTATAAACTCCTTCTAATACTCTCATCTCCGCTGTTATGCTACAAATCACCTCTCTAAGATCATTTTACGAAAACTCCGGGGCCCTGAGTGGCCGAGTGGTCTAAAGCGCTCTCCGTTACGGATCACTACCATCTCCCCTCTGTTTGCGTGGGTTCGAGTCTCAGATTATGCCAATGTGAGTATGTGAGAAAACTTACCAGTAGCTTCTTGTTGGCTAATACTTTTATTACGGGGGTTTCCCCTGGTTCTTCCTCCATCATTAATACTGGCCGCCATGTATAGCCTATCGTGTACTGAAAAAAATGGCGTTAAAACCTACAACAACAACAACAACAACATACACTCCGTGGACTCATATCCAAGTAGACAAGTGCATGCACAAGTACATGCAAGATTACTTATCACGATCAATGTAAAAATATTACATATCACGATCAATGTAACATGGCTACTTATCGCGACTAGGATTAGCATTAGCTCTCGCATGGTGAAGACATAGACCTGGCACACCGACCGGTTCGCGAGCTGGCAATTTTCTTGATTGATCTTGGAAATTATTCTCGTCCGATTTGATGCCAACGATAACAAGGGTGGAAAACTCTGCTAAATCTCCTTTGGTTTCAAACCTGTTTAGATCCACGTCGACGAGACGTCGTTTGGTTGATCATGATATTGAGCGTTTAGTGTAAGTGACAATGCAAATTCAAGTAACGTATGTAGTGCTTCAAAAACAATATGTCCACATCTGAGCGCATCAGTCTGAGTTTACAAAGGTAGTGTTGAAAACACAGTGATATTGTTCTGCTACTGGTCAAAAAATCATCAACTTCAATAATCGGTGGACGTCCGTTCGAGTTAAAATACAAAAGATGCATGCCTCGGCGGTATAACGTTAAGGGGCCCGCCTGATGAGTTCCAGGTTCTGTTGCTGAATCCAGGTTAACGTATCCGGCTTCCCACGTCTTGGGGATTATTATTCTGAATTAATCCCACACAAAGACACATCGGAATTGTTCCACAAATTTTGTTATAAACTTGTTAATGGACGCGCGAGAAGATAAGCTTCCATTAACGTAATGTTTCCACTTTCCTGTTTCGTTGCAGCAATCCCGACCGATGGCAAGTTAAGATTTGTCCCGTGGTGTTGACGTTTGCCTGCTTCAAACTGTTGAGCCTGCGTCTGTGTCAACATCTGTGACATTGTCCCGGAGAACGCATGTCGGGAAAGTTTCAAACAAAGAACTGTTTGTATTTTATCGCGGCTGGGATCCGCTAAAATGTTAAAGGTTCAAAAGCCCACTATGAGTTTAAGAAAATTCTAATAATTAATTTTCCAAAAATCGCGTCAATGACACTCATTCGATCGCTCTTGTCGGAGAGCATTTGTATCCAAGGACAAGAAAATTGTTTCGAGTGTTTTAAAGTCCACCATATACTGATTAACCAGGTTAAAATGCACAAAAAAGAAAAGTAATAAATTGGTTACACCAAATTAAAGTCATACAACGAAATCAGCAAAAACGTTACAATAATCTAGTCTCAGTCCATGAATTTTGACAGACGATGATACAGAAGAGCAGCTTGACTGCTATGAAGGTCAAGCAAAATGTCTTGGTTGGGCTGTTGTTCACAGTTTAACCATATCGATACCTCAGTCACTGCCAAATTTGATAATACAAACACGTGCCATGGCGAGTTAATACCTTGCTTGGTACTAATTTGCCATGCGAAATCTCTATAAATATTGCGTTGGTATAATTAAATGTTAAAATTATGTTTGTGACTACTGATATGCATGCGTAAGTTAGGATAACACAACTTTACCGTTGCTGGAGACACTGGCATCATGACAAATTGCATCATTAGCTTTGTCCTTACAAGATGCGAGACAACATGATTGTATGTTTGGTCTCTAAAATATTGTTACGAACGTCTCTGCACAGAATCTAAATATGCGTGAGTTTAATTGAGCATGGAAAGCGCCAGCCTTTTAATAATTTATTTTAGTCGAAAAGGTTATTATTGGGGTTAGAAAATAATGTTAAAAAATTCTATAGTATTTTAACTGTGCGGTTTATAGCCTGTCGTTTTATAAAAAGTCAAAAGTCCATGATCTGCATATGTTCACTTGATCCTTCGACAAAGATCATAGATGGTCCAATGGATTTTTCATATCTGTCACTACGCATGATGTTTGCTTTCGTAACTGTAGTTAATTTCGTCATAATATTTTTTCGTCGTGAAATTGAATCTCTGAGGTAATCCTAACAAAGTCTGGTATTATATTTTACGGCAAGGTTTGCTTTTCTTCGGCATCCACACCGATGACTGCAATGTCAACCCATTACTGTGGATATTCGATCGACATGACAGAGCTGAGCTTTTACTTAAACTATTTAAACCGGTGCCTTCTTTAATTTATGCTTGGTGATTGTAGAGGATGGGTTATTGTATCTTGTTAGACTGGTAATTGTTCAATGTATGAGACTCGGTTTCTCTTCAGATCTTAGTAGTTTGTTTCCGTGGCTTTCTTTGTTTGTCCCGCGAGTTTGATTGTGCGTTTGATCAGTAATGCGAAGGTTTGTTTAAATCCCTTTGTGAGATCTTCCTGTGCGGTCTATTATATGTCTTGTTCATGAACATAGATGTAATCATGAAGAAATTTGAATTGTTCCTGGGCAGCTTTGCGGCTAACGGTCCGCATACATGACCATGATATCGCTGCCGGTAATCTCTGTTGTTGTCAAAGTACAATAACGTGATTGTTAAATTGATTTGTTTAAACCTGCGCAATATTTAGAACCATGCACACACACTCACATCGATCGTGAAGAAACTATACGGCTCCTGGGTGACCTCTGCGAACATATTACTAAACTCATTCCACATGATGAAGACGTTTTAGTTGGTCCTGCAAAGCTTTGCGTCATATGTCCACAAACATTTCTGTCACATTGATGGCGGTATTCTCTGTTGTTGTCATTATATATATCCCGTGTTTGGTAAATTGATTCAAATTCATCTCACGAGTGGTCGGCAGCACACCATGTCCAATGAATGTTTACGAGACGATGTGCGTCATCACAAAATGTCCACAACTATGTTACATTTGTCCAGTTACCTCAGGCCCGTGTGCATATTGTAAGGTCCCATAGATCACCTCTGTGTTTGTCACCATCCGGTTTACATTCTCGACGGTTCGTAATAATCGTCACCGTATCGCATTTTCATGGTGTCATAAAAACTCAAACATAAGTAGATTGGACAAGTCCTGCATAGACACACCCACATAGATTTCCTTTGGTACCTTCAGTTTTAGCTTTTTCTTGCTTGCTATGAACTGAAATATATCAGCAATCAAATATTTTGCCTGCCTCAAGCGGCAGGCCCACAAAAAGCCTTCTGAGTTTATCTTGTTCGCTGTCCCGGACGCGATCTAACAGATTCATTTCCATACATTTTCCAACATTGTGCCAAATATAGCGTTGTTCATAAGTTTTTAAAAAATTTTTTGATTTTTTTTTATAAAATTAATTTGCGGTGACTGTTTTCAGATCCGTGTTAATATAGAAGTATGGAGCCATCCAATCACGCTGATGAAATCTGAGTATCCGGTTGACTCGAGAAACATGCAGTCCTGACCATGGGTATATCTGTTATTTACGCACATCTTCTACATAGTTTCACACAGTGCCAAAGTATGGCACCAGTTTCATGTAGTTCGTGTAATTTCTCTAAGAATCATCTATTATTTCGCACTGAAAAGGCGACAGTCACTCCCTAGACACTTAGATCGCTTTCAAGTCCTGCAGGTATAAATCGCAGGTGGTGTGCAGCTCGTATATCTAGATAACCCAGGTGAAGTTCAAAGATGTATCCATGGTCCCTGTTGTTCTCGTACCCTCATATGCGTTTTCCAACATCTATACGAGTGGCACCACTCTTTGGTCCACTATACATGGGATATATTTTTACTCACTCACATAAATTGTTAGTTTATATATACATCATGTATTATTTGGTAGAGCCTTGTAGTATCCGTTGAAAAGCTGAATTTTGGTTCTAGGATAGCAGTGAAATAAAATTGATATACCGCCGTTTAGTTCTCTTTCAACAAACATATGTTGATCAATGATGGCGGGAAATTCCAACTCAAACTTGCTTTAATAATCCAATGCGTCCCAAGCATTCACAGGGACGACATGCATTGTGTGACCTAAACCTTTCTTACAAATTTCATGCAATGATTTCTGAGGCTGCTTGTGATAAGCTGCACCGAATTCGCGCCGTTCTTATTCAAATTAAATCTCAAACTCCATTAACATATCATGAAAATCTGAAAACATTTGAAAATTATACATATTTGGAGCCTCTTAAATTTTCAACTGTACATCATCCGATTTTACTTTCATATTTTGTGCACAACCAACCTGAGTTAGAATAATCTTCAATTATAAAGAAAAATACAGAACCTGCAGTGATTTGGTAAAAAGCAAGACTCATTAATCAATTATGTGACTAAGATCTCATAAAAGTAAAAGAAGAAAAATAAATAAAAAAAATTAACGGTGGCGATAAATGAACAACTAACCAGATTTAGAATAATCGTCAGTTATAAAGAAAAATACACAACCTGCAGTGATTTGGTAAAAAGCAAGCCACTTTAATCAATTAGGCGACTAAGATCTCATAAAAGTAAAAGAATAAAAACAAATAAAAAATTAACGGTGGCGAGAAAATATGTGATAAACGTCTCCAAAGTTAGTTAATATTGGGTACAAACGTACAAACGCGCTATCAATTATAGTGGTGCCAGTAGTTTCGACAGTGTATTGATCTGACTAGGTGTTTGATAGGAAATTCACCTATGTGCTTGGCTTGTGTATGTGTATGATAAAACTCCATCAATAGACAATAGTGTTCGGTTTGTTCAACAAGGGGAAGTTGGTGCATGCAATGATCGTGTTAAGAATTCGTATGTACGTGTGTACGTGCATGTCGAGTACGTGTGTACGTGCATGTCGTTTTGTCAGAGGTCAGGTGAACAAACTGTGGTATTATACATGATTTATGAATTAGAAACCTTGAATAGTCAGCTCGGTGTCACAATTGCTATTGTGTTGCTACTTATGCACAATAATGCAAAGGAGATTAACTGGTCGTCGTCAATGTATTTATTGAAGCAGCAGAGAGGGTGAATCAGACAACATTTTTAGACATGTTTTCACTGAAATCACGCTTAAAAAAATGAAACCAATGACATCAGGTCCAATGTGTGTGTGTGAATCTGATATCGTTTCATGGATTAGGATCAAATAAAAAAAACAACATTTTCAATGAAATCAGGTCCAAAAAAAATCAATGAAATCAATGAAATCCTCCATCGATTTGGGAAAAAGGGACTACAACGTCGTTGTCACTCACCCTCTCTGCTGCTAGAACTTTCAGTTCTGGGTTAACCGAATATTTGATCCAGTCCGATACGATATCGTGTTCGAGGGTCATGTAAATTTATTGTTACAAATCCGTGTGGGGCAGACTGAGCATGACTAAAGAAATTTCTAAATTGATTGAAGTCCATATCGGAGCACCATGTCTGCCAAATATTTCTTAGCGTATGTGTATCAACGCCGTTGAATACAGCAAGCATATTACAATTATCTCTGATCACTTTTGGAATCTGAGTGTATCGTTGAGTGACATAAATCACATCTGTGTTTTTATGCCTGCCTCGGGAAAATATTCTAGCAGGATTTTTTTGTTTATCTAACATGACATCGTCGTATACAACTAAATTGTTGATACTTCCATCGAGGTCTTCTACTGATGGCGCCTCGTCAATATCGGTTATAAATTCAATAACATCCTCGCCAGCAATCTCTGAAGCGTTTTCATTAAAATCTTTTAGCACTTCATAGCATCGTTGATCATCTACGCTAGGGGCAATTAAATACAACTTATCCCACTTCATCCATCTCATTATTAAATTGAGCAACAATTGCGTCTTGCCGGATCCAGATGGCCCGATTATAATTGCGCGGATAGAGTTTGGTAGCGCTGCATGATGCTTCACTGGTTCTCTTGTTTTAGTCGCTGAAAAATCAATTATATTCATATCTCTATACATAAATTATGGATCTATATTGTGTGAAGTGTAAGGCGCGTACTGGCACAGATGACTTGACGACGATTACAACTAAAAATAACCGATCAGCGCTTTCTGGTAAATGCGTACAATGTAGTACAAAGAAATTTAGATTTGTTTCCAAACCCAAGGAACCCAAGGAACCTTTAAAAAAAAAACGAGGAGGTGATATCGCTGCCAAATTAGCAAAACTCCCTGGAACCCCATGGGCAAAATACCCCGGAGAAAAACACCTTCCAGGGTATAGTTATTGTGGACCGGGAACAAGACTTGATATCAGACTCAATGATCAAAATCAGCCCCGACCCGGTGAGGAACCAATAAACGCTATTGATAAGGCCTGTCACCTTCATGATGTTGCTTATAAAAGCAGCAATTTGCAACACAGGCATCTAGCAGATGTGAAATTAATTCATGCGTTGAATGCCATTCCTGATAAATCCTTCAAAGAAAAATTGGCTTCATTTTTGATAAAATCGGCAATGAAAAGCAAATTGATGTTAGGTGCTGGTAATTAATAACAACATGGAATCTATTTATTATTCCCAAAAGAGGATACTGGAAGGGTAACGCTGCAATCAGTAAACTCGCTAGCGCTGCAAAAGTGAAAAAAACCACTGCGACTCATTGGTTATCCAAACAGGCACTATGGCAAATTTATCTACCACCGCCTAAACAAATTCAATTCTCGCATTTTGATGTAACCGGACCCAATGAAGTTCATCAGGCTGATATATTATTTCTGCCACATGATCGTGGTTACAAATATGCGTTAACTGTAGTTGATATTGCAAGTCGATACAAAGAAGCAGAACCGTTAAAAACAAAATCGGCCACTGAAGTGGCTTCTGCATTTGAAAGGATTTATCGACGAGGTCCTCTGCACTGGCCAAATCTGTTACAAGTTGATCCGGGCAAGGAATTTCAGGGTGCAGTGTTATCTACAATGAAATATCACAATGTCGCTATCAGACGAGGGCATACTGCACTGCATCGTGATCAGGCCATTGTAGAACGATTTAATCGGATTCTTGCTGAACGGTTATTTGGATATCAATACGCAAAAGAATTCATCCAAGAAAAAAGATCCCGTGAATGGGTTAAGAGATTACCAGGTGTAGTTACCGCACTGAATAACGAGATTACTAGAACCATCAACATGAAACCTATCAACGCGATTAAAAAGAAGTCGATGCCTGAAATGGAAATTCAAAACGATTTTAGCGTTTCCCAACCAATTCTTGGTAGTAATGTCATTGTGAGGTATTTATATGAACCAGGAGAGCTTGAGGGTGGCAGAAAAAGAGCTACTGATCCTATTTGGAGTGTTACTGCACACAAGATATCTAGTATAACACGATCTACGGGTAGACCTCCAATCTATAGACTGGATTCAACTGCCCCTCAACGGGGTTTTACTAGACAACAATTACAAGTGATACCTGAGGATACTCAATTGCCACCACGGGGTCTTAACTAGCACCGTTGCGTCTATTGCACTCAAGACAAGTCAACATCACATTATTTCTGACATGACCGAGATTGTTATTTTTTCTGTCTACGGTGAATTGGCGAGGATCCTTATCCGAATACTGCCAACGCATTATACAATTGCAACTCGCGCAGTGATTATTCTGTTGTTGCTTTAACGCAATTATTAATTCAGCATCAATATCAAATTCTCGTTGTTTTTTTTGTCTTGTTGTTTGTAACCGGAGAGTTTTTTTATCAATAATATCATCTATTGTGGTGTCATTATCATCGCCAATGATTTCATCATCGAAGACAATTCTTCGAAGTTGATTTATTTTTCGTACTCTGGATACTGAAAGATAGACTAAATTCGACCATTCGATGCGATTATCTACCATCCAAACAATTGTATCCGATATAGTCAATCCCTGTGAAGAGTGTATTGTTGCTGCATAACCTAGCGTCCATGGGGATTTATTAGCACGCAATGCATCTTCAACGACATTGATATCAACCAGCACAATATCATTTAATACGAGAATCTGCTTTTCACTCTGTCCTGGAATATCAACTTCAATGTTCTGTTTTCGTGTATCTGATGGCCTATAACAAAGAGGCACTGGAAGTGTTGCAAATTTTTGTTTATGCAATTCAAATAATTTCATCTGAAGTGTGTCTCTGACTATTTTTCTACTTGCAATGATCAAATCGTTTGGTCTCCACATTTCCCAAAAATCATTCATGGGAGTTTCCGAAATTATTTCACGGGCTATTTCACACTGGATTCTATCCGGTTGTAATCTAATTAGTTTCTTCAATTCTTTTAATTCATCATCAAGTGATCTATGATCGGTATCAATTTCTTCATAATAGTCTACAAAACCCTTTAGCCATTCATGGGGGGATGCACCGACAAATGGTGGTGGTTGCCCGTGATCACCGCACATGACGACTTTTGTATTTTTTAATAACAACCACTCAAGAAATATTTTTAAGACATCTTCTGACACTGTGTCTCTTTCATCCCACATGATGAATTCAGGAATAAATTTCTCTCCCATGCGCTCAGGAGTCCATTTATCTCCCTTCCATCTAAAGAAACTATGATAAGTGCAGGCATTTACCCCTCTCTGTATCATTTCTCTTGCAAGTCTATGAGTCGGTGTTAGCACAATCGTGTTTGGATTGGAAACGCTAGCGTTTCTACGGAATAACTCAATTACCCGGGTTGTTTTTCCTGACCCGCCACAACCGTTTAAATAAACTGTTTCATATCTACAGATTGGATCAGAAATCGGTGGTGCACTAGAAAATTCTGAACACTGATTGCTTTCTAAGTAATTATTTTCAATGGTAACATCTGCTGATGGAATATAATCATGAATCATTTCTTTCTTAATTCTCCATGTCCCCCATTTCTCGTTGCCAGTAGCCTTAAAATCAGCCATTTTGCTATTTATGTAAAATGAGTCAGTAGCAACTCTAACTGCGGTGGTAGGAAATCTATTGATCATTGAAAACAGATTAATAGAAGCATAACCAAGCATAGAAGCTCTCAAATGTGTGTACTGCGGATGGTATCCATCAGTGTAAGTAACAATTGTACCCAATTTGGTTCCATCGGACATAAATGCGTTTTTACGATTGACATATAAGCCCCTATTCGTTAGATCCGCGATTACAAAATCGTATTCAGCGTTGTCTATAATCAATCGTGAAGAATATTTCGTATTATCATCTTTGCCACCTTGGGTAAATTTACCGATTATTCTTCGTCCAAGATTTTTTGCTTCATTGTTTCTGATTTCAAATAACTGTTGGGACCAATCCATGATTTGTTGTTCATTAAAATCAGGAAACAGTTTTCGCTCTTCGCTAATTATTTTTTCTAGATCAGGTTGGGGTAACCAGACTGATTTCTGTGCTCGATAGGATATAATTGCTTCACTGACAATTAATGATTTTAACATCTTACAATCAAGCATATACCGTAATAACACTATTGGCATCCAGTGTTTTTCAGACATGTGTTTACCAATCCAAAGATAACTACACGGATGAAGCCCTTCAGCCATTTCAAATGATCCTACACAAGCGAATCCGGTTAAATCAAAATCAGGAAGTGGTCCATTAATAGCAACACGGGTCATTTCGTGTGTGGGGTGTCCAAATCGTTTGAAATATTTCTCGCATTCTCCATACCCAAGAAAACTTCCTGGATAACATGCAATCATATCAACTGAAATAACGGTATCAGCGGTGTATTTTGTGTTCCATAATCCGCCGTGGCTGTATTCAAGACAGGACAATTTGACATCTGATAAAAACTCACTTCGTGTTGGTTTCCACGCGTTTTTCTTTCTAGCAAAATGTGCTGCAATGGATGGTACTGTGAAACAGTTTGCTAATAATTGATCGTTGTCTTCTCCGTCCCCAGAAAACTCACTAGCTAGTTGTTTCATTTGATTCTGCAGCTCTTCAGTACGGTATAATTCTCCGTTAGGCCTTACAAACTGATCAAATCTGCATTCCTCGTCTGAATTACTATGAAATAGCCACACTGACACAGGATCCTTTTTTCCTCAAATGGTAAATAGCATCAAATAATTTCTGCTCTGAAAAAAACTCTTCGGTTTAGGATAGATATTTTACGGTTCTATCTCGTGGGAATATTGTTACTGCAGATGACCACGCGTGTGTGTTATGATCAATAATTTCAATGGGGGTTCCCTGTGATTTATATTTCGATTCGTATAATACTTCTCCGGTGATTGTCCTTACCGATATTGGAAATCTTAATGATTTTTCTAATTTAGTTATATCCTGAATTGTTGCCCCATGCTCTTTTACCATGAACTCCCACTCGGTTATTTTTTTTCGTCTTAGATCAGTTAGTTTATTTCCCCGGGACGCATTTGTGAAGTGTTCTATTATTCGTTCTGCTACACAATTTAGCCCTGTCGAATATTTCATGGGTGCTAGTTTTGAAATATCAGGTTTGTCATTGAGTGAATATATCCCGTAAACAACTGCTGTGACAGGATAAGATCTTTCGTAGTAGGGTTTATCAATTCCAGTCAAAATTCCCGGTTTTGAATCCTGAGTCACGGTGACAGTTTTTTTGCCCTTGAGAATGGGTTCAAATTTATCCCTAATGATCCATTTGCCATCCTCACGGATAATGAATTTGATTCGGAAAAAATGACTTTTTTCCCCAACACGTGAAATGATCACTGCTGCTTTTTCATCATTCATGGTAGCGTCAACAACACCATCAATTCGAAATGTTGACCAGCAATAAGATGCTCCATCACGCTTGAATTCATTAAAACAGTCTCTGATGGGTTTATCAAGAATTTTATTCTTGGGTGTATTAGAAACTATATCAAGATTGAATTGAGCATCCTTCCATGGTGATCTCATGTTTCCGTCTCTTGGACGTTTGTTACGTTTTTTGGGTCTATCGCGATTAAATCTAGGATTGATTTTCAATAATCTCTTAAACTCTTTCATGTTTCCGTCTCTTGGACGTTTGTTACGTTTTTTGGGTCTATCGCGATTAAATCTAGGATTGATTTTCAATAATCTCTTAAACTCTTTCATGTTTCCGTCTCTTGGACGTTTGTTACGTTTGTTTCTGTTTACTACACGTTTTTTGGGTCTATCGCGATTAAATCTAGGATTGATTTTCAATAATCTCTTAAACTCTTTCATGTTTCCGTCTACTATACGTTTTTTGGGTCTATCGAGATTAAATCTAGGATTGATTTTCAATAATCTCTTGAACTCTCTATCGGTATTGAATTTAGCATTTTTCGAAGTCAATCTCTTGAACTCCTTCATGCTATATTAAAAACAGGTGTCTAAATGAAAGATTTATGTATAATCAATCACTGCAAAATGGGTCAGTCATTGAATTAGACAAATAGTGTAGTATATAATGACCCAAGAATTCAGACTACACCCAGTGATTAAAAATTACGAAGCATCCAGTGATGGTGTTGTAAGACACTGTAGACTGAAGAACCCAATTGGGTGGGATAATGGTATGGGGTATTTGGTGTTTAATGTTGGAAGGAAGACATTTCGCAATCATCGTTTCGTATTTGAATGTTTTAATGGATTGATCAAAGATGGTTTTGTTATTGATCACATTGATTCTAATCCAAGGAACAATTCTTTATCCAATCTGCAAGCTATCACACAAAGTGAGAATATCAAATGAGGAAGGACTGACACTTGTTCAAACGCGAGACCAGTGAAATCTTTTAATACAACAACTAACGAAGAGAAAATATTTAAATCATTATATGAAGCCGGTAAGTATTTCAATATTTGTAGAACTTCAGTACGATTCGTTGCATCGGGAATAACCAAGACGGCTATTTCAAAAAAGACGGGGCAAAAAGTTCAATTTAGTTATGTCTAATGCGTCATAATTTCCAATTAGAGATATGTCATTCTTATAGAATAATGAATTCTGAAAACATGAATAGCATCATAGTTGAAATAGCAAAATTGAAAAATCAGGATATCAAACTATCAGATGGGTTAAATCCTGATCAAATTGTGTCTGATTTTCAGGATATAGAATACGGGGTTAGCACTAACAAATATATGCTACCCAAGAAATATGCACTCATCAAAAGAATTCAGAATTCTATTAAAGACTCTCTTTCATTTTCCAGTGACATCAGTGTGTTCGTTCCGTTGTATACTATCGTAGAGGGAATACGAAAAGAATTGGGGTACGAATACGAATTGAAAAAAGAAGTCAACTCTAAAATTAGAAACCTACGAGCATTAATTCAAGAAAATTGATTACCCGACCATTGATTACCCGATCATTTATCATTTTTTTTAGCCGACCCTCAAGGGGATGTCAAAAATCGATGGACGATGTGTCAGATTGATCAAAACTAGAATGGCGAAACTGTCAGTATTAATAATTTTATATACAATTATGACACTTTCGCCATCAATGATAGAGCCGTTAAAACAATCAAATAACACTTCCACGGTGGTATCAAAAATCATCCGACATGTCATTGATGTCAAAATAGAATGGAGCAACTCACAGTATTAATTATTTTATATACAATTATGTGACTTGCTCCATCATTGATAGAAGGTGTCTCACGATGAAATAACACTTCCATGACCGTATCAAAAATCATCTGACATGTCAAGTGTTTTGCAATTGAAAAATTGTTTCTGATTTCAAATAATGGTCAATGAAGCATTAACAACCCGATTGGCTCGTGAACGATTAGATGCAATTAAGAGATTTATACCAATTCGTGACTCTGTAAGGAATAAACTGCACCAACGACAGAGTTTACAAACGGATTTTGCTTTAGGGTCTGAAGAATTGTTTAAACTAGTAACCACAGCAACGAAAGGGATAGAGCGTGCTTTACTGGGAGATGTTCCCGAGACGGGAAAATCTGTTATTGGTGAACTTGAAAAAATAGCAGCGAAAACTGAACAAACAAATCAAATAGAATCAAAAAGAACAGTAGAGGACTTACGCATGAGATTTAACGAAGAAGGGTTAGCAGCAATTGATGAGACTGATCCAACAGAAATTCCTACGCTTGTTGTTACTTCTTATGAAAACAGAAAAAAAATGTTGAAACCAGAACATCATAAGTTTGTTAAGAATTTAACTCACTGGGCTGATATATTCTACAAAATCAAAACTGGAAAAAGTCAAAAAAAGACAAATAGTGCATCATACATCGAATATATCGATGCGGTAGATCTAGTGTATAAACAATATGAAGAGTTTAAACAACAACAAAAACCGCAAAAACCGCAAAGGCGGCGACAGCAACCTGCAAAGAAAATTTCTTTCTCTCCTAAAAAACAACAACTACCACGTGATGATGATGATGATGATGATGATGATGATGATGATGATGATCCTGATTATTTACAAGAAACCGATTTAGAAAAAATGGATAAAGCAACTGGTTATAGCGGAAGTGGATTGCAAGATTCCAGTGAAAACGCTAGCGTTTCATGTCCTGATAGTGTTATCAATGATATATCACGATTAGATGTTCTTGTAGGAGGGTTCCGAGCTGGAAATAACTCTCCAGAAATAATTAATGAAGCAGCTGATATCTGTAGACGGTTATTTGCCGGCGGTATCATGGATATCAAAACATATCGAGATTTCATTGACGAGTTAGCAAATGGGTATCATAGTGATTAAATAACAATTGAAAACACTATTGTTTTTATAATAATGACCGTACACTACAATCATGATAAACCAACCCTCGTCTATGTAGTTAATTCACGGTTTCCAGTTTATAAAGCATACTATGGAGATGGCCTCGGCAATACCATTTTAGGATTCTTTTCAAGAATGGCCCCAAAAGTGATGCCGTTAGCTAAACAGTTATCAATGAAAGCCATTGATGTTATTCGTGATAAGGGTATTAGTACTGTTGGAGATCTTGCCGGGAAAGCGTTTTCAACTGCGAAGGATAAAATAACATCATTAGTGAGGAGAAAAAAGAAACCGTTACCGTCTACAGAAGAAATGCCTGCAAGTGTTAGTAAAATTATAAATAACGCAGTAGATGAAAAACTAGCGTCGATGGTAAATCAAGGGGACCAAAGCAATATTGCAAACATGATAGCGGGAAGTGGCTTTAAAAAACCACGTCGATGAAATCCTATGGATTTTCACGCTAGCGTTTTTCACGATGAAAATCACGATTTAGACTCTGATAAATAGAATAAAATGTTCAAAAGGTCATCTGATCCAGCATTTGATATGGATGCCCCAGTGCGTAAAGATGATTCTGTACGCGATTTTCAATTTTATTCTTATCACGCAATACAACCCAATCTCCGATCACGAATTGAACTTCAAGTTCATGATACCAGTAAATACTTTTTGCCTTGTGAAGCGTTTATTGAAGTAGAAGGAGAACTTGTAACAAATGATGCTGCACACAATGATCCACCATATGACATTAACTCAAATGTCCGAGTTGGTTTTGTTAATAACGGCATAATGGCGTTATTTGAAAGCGCTAGATATCTCATTGATGGAAAAGAAATTGAATCCATTGACCGTGAAGTTGATATGGCCACAACAATCATAGGGTTAGCGAGATATTCTGATGATTATACAAGATCAGCGGGTCCATCTATGATGTTTGCAAAGGATACCTCTGATAACGCTGATCACCTTCAATTCATTAGTGTTAACACCGCAAGTCACTTCAGTTGCTAATCAAGGGGAAGCAGCTAATCCAGAACGTCGAACTAGACCCGGAGCTGAGTTTGATATTCTCGGAGGCGTTAATGGTAATCTCAATTTAGGATTTGCAACACGCGTAGCAATGTTGCATGGGCAGCGTCGACGATTTTCATGTGCAATTCCACTGCATCACATATTTGGATTCTGTAGAAACGTCCGAAAAGTTATTTATGGAGCCAAACACACAATAGCACTCGTGAGAAAGGGTTCTGATGATGATGCAATCTGGCGTAATGCTGGGGTTGCTGCCGGTAAAGTTATTTTAACAAAACTATCATTATGGATGCCAGTGTTAACTTCATCAATCACCGAAGAACAACGACTACTATCATTTATGGACCAAGGAGGAAAGTCGTTGTTAAGTTGGTTATCAGTGACCACGGATATTAAACAAGACAGTGTTGATGGTACATTCACATGGCACCTGGCATCAAAACAAGGTGTTTCAGCTCCACGTCATATATTCGTAGCGTTACAGAATAATGCGCGAGTTGGTAATCAAGAACGAAGTCATATGATATTTGATCAGTTAGGTGTTAATGAAGTCTCGCTGAGAATAAACGGACAGCAGGAACCATCCGAGGATATACAACTTGATTACGGTCAGAATCATATTGCACGCGTGTATCATAACCTGTTGTCATTTATGGCACGTGATCTAAATGTGGATACCGGTTTGCAAATATCACAATATGATTTTAAAAATCTGTATCCGATCTATTACTTCTCACTGGAACATCTCGATTTGACAAGACAGTCAGTTGTTGATATACACTTTAGAGCCCGTGTAACCCGTCCGACTGGTCCACCAGTTGGTGGGGTACCTCCTATCCTTATCCCGAATTATAGAGCGGTTGCTGTCATTCTCAGTGATAAATCAATGTTACTTGAAGGTGTTGGAGGAAGAATGAGAGTGGTAGATGCCCCAGTGGAAAACATGTAATTGAAAATCCGAAGGATTTTTCCATTAGAATCAATCTATTATGTATAATGTCATATAGTGTTATTAGTGTTGCGTTAACTCCTGGTCAAATAAAAAAATTGCAATCAGAATCGGCTAAAAATTGTGGAACCACAATCACGTTGAAACCTAATCAAATGACTGGTTGTGCAAATAAATTATCGCTGACAACTCGTCAAGTGAAACATTTCAATGATGCTTTCAAGGATAAAAAGGTGTTCAGATTACTCTCTCTGCGGCTGCTATTAAAAATATGATTAAAACAGGCGGTATATTCCCGTTGTTAGCTGCAATACCAGCATTGATTGCAGCAGCATCCCCAGCAGTGGCTAAAGCAGCGGCGTTAGGAGCCGTTGGTACTGCAGCAGGAATGGCACTTCAGAAGGCAACTGGGAAGGGATATAAAAAAAAGGGACGATCCGTTCACGGATTGGGTCTAAGACTACCAGGAACCCCGTATTCGTGGTACAGCGGAAAAGGTCTAAGGCTACCAGGAACCCCGTATTCATGGTACAGCGGGAGATCCGTTCACGGATCAGGCCTGAGACTACCAGGAACGGTTTATTAATTCAGAAATCTTCGATTTCCGAACCTATGGTTCCCATGTCCAATTTTGATTTAATGGATGCGGCTAAAAAACTAGTGATTAAAAATTTCAGAGGTGTTTTTATGAAAGATCAATTACCACATCAACCAAACAAAACTGAAACAGGTATTATTAATCTCGATAACAGCACCGGACCTGGAACTCACTGGGTTGCATACGCTATTGATCCACGTGGGATTGTCTATTTTGATTCATATGGATTAGCCCCACCAAAAGAGTTTATGCGTTACATAAAACAATTTCCAATGAAGACTTGGTATTCTACGCTACCAACAAAACAAATCAATGACCCACCAATATGCGGCAGTGAAGTATTAAATGTCCTTGACGCTATTTCAGCATCTAGAAAACCACCTCATATTGTCGTAAATGACTACACCAGCAATCGCTTTTTAGAGAGAGAAAGAGTTTTACAATAACATGATTGATATTTGGGGGAGATCTTTGAAACCCAAACCCGATGGCACTGCACCCCCTGATTCTATCAAGGATGTAAAAAAAATAATTGAAGATGAAATAGCTGAGACGTTAAATTTAACAAGTGTTGATCCTAATGAAATAGTTGTATTTCAAGACAAACAGGGTAAATTGAAATCTAGTAATATTTCTCTGCATGATATTTTGATACGGCAGCGCGACGCCGCTGAAAACTCTATTGCGCTGTATTCCAACGACGGACGACTTAAACCAGGCGCACTTGTGTCTACGATCACAGACGCGATTGCCACCCACAACAAGATGATTATCACCAACAACCGCATGATTGCCGACAACGACAACAAGATTACCACCCAAGACAACAAGATTACCACCCAAGACAACAAGATTACCACCCACAGCCGTGAGCTGGATGATCATATACGAGGTTATAATGCTTTTCGTAGAAATATCATTGATAAATTTATTGGAACCCCGTTAGATAAAATTGAAATAAAACTCCCTGATATTAAAAAATCCATCGATGAGACGAAAAACTTCATCGAAGCCGTCAAAGGTGATTTTTCGAGGATGATAACAATCATTGAAAAAACAAAAATTCCTCATGAGAAAACCAACAACTTAGTATACACGATCCAACACGGATCATTTGAGTGGACACCTACAAACAATAAATTAGATATCACTGCAACCGTTAAGGGTATTTATCGATTAACACTAGTAACACCATTAACTAAATTTAATATATCATCGTCGAGTTCATCCGGGGTCAATAATACGATTTCAACGATCATCGACAAGGATACAACTGAAAAGTTCACTATAACATATACTGATAAAAGTTTGACTAAGGCTTCAGTAACCTGGTATGTGGAATTCGTAGCGGATTTAAGTAAATAAATTGAAAGGATTTCACAATTGAAAACGCTAGCGTTGTTAAAATAAAAAATGATTTCATCATCGCAATATCGCTATGATCAGGTCAGAGAATATCAAACTAGACTCAAAACCCTGTCTGAGGAGTATGCAATGAAAATTAAAAAATATCGCAGGAGAATTACCGCAATTGATATTACTGTGTATTCAGTGAGTGGTGTAATAACCGGAGCCGGTATTATACTGTCTTCAGTGACAATGATGGCCCCGATAGCTGTTCCAATTTGCATTTCTGCGGCAACAACAATTGCTGGAATAATTTCAATAATCACAAAAAAAATATCATCATGCAGCCAACGGAAACTACAAGACTACATAATTCAATTTCATGTTGTGTCTAATGCATACTCGCAATTATCCTCATTGATATCGTCATCGCTCGATAATACAATTATATCAGAGAGTGAGTTTTCAGCGATGGTAGATATATATGATTCTGCGATGTCAAAATTAGAAATACAAAAACATGAGTATAATAACAATGACAACACAGATGGAATTACTTCAACAAATAGTGGAGAACACAAACCCAGTACAAACCAGCATGATCTCAATAACCTCAACGAATCCAGAATTCAGTGTGAATTTCCCCTCTCCGGTCCCAGTGAAGGAGATAGCGCTAGCAAAATTACGAGTGTATCACAGTTGGCCAAATATTAGGTCAAAATCATTTGGTGGTCAACAACCGAATAATTCCCTGGTATTTGCAAATAAGAATAAGCCAGACGGTACCCCAGACTGGAATGTATTTTCCATACCAACCGGATCATACCAAATTGAACAAATCAATAATGAATTCGCGCGTAGAATAAAATCGATTACTGGAAAAGAGTCAAAAATAGCTATAACGGTTCATGAGCCAACACTATCATCTGCCATTGAAATAAGCACAGAGGGTTACGTCGTAGATATCTATCAGAGTTCTATTAGAACCGTACTGGGATGGCCTGAAATCCCACCCCGGGAAAAAACCGTTGATTTACCAGAACCACAAAAAAACGATTATATCACAGACAGGATAAAATCTGATAATCCAGTAAAGAGTTATAGAGATTATGACAAATTGAATTTTTTCACTGAATTAGATAAGGGAGGGGAGAAATACTACATAACTCGACAGGATAAAATCACTGAAAATTTCACAGCGTTCAATAACGATATTTCACTGTTGTTAATATCCCTTAAATCCGGTACTCTCACCCGAGATGAATTTATCAGCGTCATAGAAACATGTAACAGAATCCTCAGTGACATGGAAACATTTCATTCACTAATCATACGAGAGGTATCCATTGCCAACCCTAACACGAAAATAAAATTTGCGATGAAATATATAAGCTTAAAAAATATGTCCGAATTCCATCTACCAGGGTATAATATCTTAGAACTACAAAAATCTCTCAGTGATGCCATCGATGTTGGTTTCAAAATAATTCATGATACGTGGAAAAAAACAGCATCACCGGAAATAAAAAAAATCCTGACCCATAATAATGACCCAGATGGTGGTGGCAGGCATATTGCTCCGTTCAATGTGAATATTTCATCGGTGATTGCGCTCAATTTAGTATGTGATGTTATCGAAGGAAACTTATCAAAATGTGAACTGAGATTAACGGGTTGCTGTCAATGCATTTATTTATCTTAAACTTATCACAGTGTGAACTGAGATTAACTGGCTGCCGTCAATGTATTTATTGATCTTAAACTTATCACAATGTGAACTGAGAAACAATGTGAACTGAGATTAACGGGTTGCTGTCAATGCATTTATTTATCTTAAACGTATCACAATGTGAACTGAGATTAACGGGTTGCTGTCAATGTATTTATTTATTATCACAGTGTGAACTGAGATTAATTGGTTGCCGTCAATGTATTTATTGATCTTAAACTTATCACAATGTGATCTGGGATTAACGGGTTGCCGTCAATGTATTTATTGATCTTAAACTTATCACAATGTGAACTGAGATTAACGGGTTGCCGTCAATGTATTTATTGATCTTAAACTTATCACAATGTGAACTAAGATTAACGGGTTACTGTCAATGTATTTATTGATCTTAAACTTATCACAATGTGAACTGAGATTAACGGGTTGCCGTCAATGTATTTATTGATCTTAAACGTATCACAGTATGAACTGAGATTAACGGGTTGCCGTCAATGTATTTATTGATCTTAAACTTATCACAATGTGAACTGAGATTAACGGGTTGCCATCAATGTATTTATTGATCTTAAACTTATCACAATGTGAACTGAGATTAACGGGTTGCTGTCAATGTATTTATTTATCTTAAACTTATCACAATGTGAACTGAGATTAACGGGTCGCTGTCAATGCATTTATTTATCTTAAACTTATCACAATGTGAACTGAGATTAACGGGTTGCTGTCAATGCATTTATTTATCTTAAACTTATCACAGTGTGAACTGAGATTAACTGGTTGCCGTCAATGTATTTATTGATCTTAAACTTATCACAATGTGAACTGAGAAACAATGTGAACTGAGATTAACGGGTTGCTGTCAATGCATTTATTTATCTTAAACGTATCACAGTGTGAACTGAGATTAACGGGTTGCTGTCAATGCATTTATTTATCTTAAACTTATCACAGTGTGAACTGAGATTAACGGGTTGCCGTCAATGTATTTATTGATCTTAAACTTATCACAATGTGAACTGAGATTAACGGGTTGCTGTCAATGTATTTATTTATTATCACAGTGTGAACTGAGATTAATTGGTTGCCGTCAATGTATTTATTGATCTTAAACTTATCACAATGTGATCTGGGATTAACGGGTTGCCGTCAATGTATTTATTGATCTTAAACTTATCACAATGTGAACTGAGATTAACGGGTTGCCGTCAATGTATTTATTGATCTGAAACTTATCACAATGTGAACTGAGATTAACTGGTTGCTGTCAATGTATCTATTTATCTTACACTTATCACAATGTGAACTGAGATTAACGGGTTGCTGTCAATGTATCTATTTATCTTAAACTTATCACAATGTGAACTGAGATTAACGGGTTGCTGTCAATGTATCTATTTATCTTAAACTTATCACAATGTGAACTGAGATTAACGGGTTGCTGTCAATGTATCTATTTATCTTAAACTTATCACAATGTGAACTGAGATTAACGGGTTGCCGTTAATGTATTTATTGATCTTAAACTTATCACAATGTGAACTGAGATTAACGGGTTGCTGTCAATGTATCTATTTATCTTAAACTTATCACAAAGTCAACTGAGTACAAAAGCAACTCCTACAGAATGTTACTTTTGTAAATTTAATTGGTTCTATGCATGTTTTTACGCCAAGCTGACATACATTATTTTCAGAGACCTGGATCTCCATAGTGTTCAATCTGTGAAAGTTTTATGTAAAAACGCATGAAAGAAAGATTCCATAATATTGTTTTAATTACAAATCAATTCGCTTATGTCAGTTTTTTTTAATCTTTATGAAAACAATGATCTACATGTATGCAAAATGATTTTATTAGTGATGTGTGAACTGTTTATCAGGGCAATATCTGAAGCGCACAATGTGTGTTTATTTTAACAAAACCGTCAATATAATAATATGTATTGGGATATTTGAATTTTGTATAAGACTTTGTTTGAAATTAAGTTCATGGTGTATATGTCCAGTTACACTTTGATTTGTTTGTTCGTTTGATTAGGAATTTTAACGTAGCTTTAACAATTTTTCAGTCATATCGCTACAATGTCTGCAGTGAGGCAGTTTATAGTGATATCTAGCACTGGGACTCCATGCTGCAGATATGTAGCATGACGTCCCACCCAGTCACATTATCCTGACAAAAGGCCGATCAGTACTAACACTAACCTCTTAATGCTGAGCGCCAAGAAATGCATCTGTTAGTACCATTTTTGTAAATCTTTGGTATGACTTGGCCGGGGATCAAACCCACGACCTCCCGAACTCGCTGCGGACGCTCTAACCACTAGGCCACCGAGCGGTTGTTACACTTTGAAGACATGGTACATAGTTAATATTTCTCTGGAGGTATAGCTTAAACACTCAGATCACAATTAATTGTAAACTTTAATTTGAATTAAAGCTAGTCTTGATTCTGATCATATCATACTCAAGAAATGAAAGTTCCTTTTAAAATGGATAAGTATTTCTAGAAAAAGATAATTGCGACCTAAGGCATGTAGATGGTCATTAAACTTGTTTGTATTAGGATTGTATTTGTATTAGGATTACACTGTCTACAATATTTTAGAAGTCGTCTGCTTCAGAGAAAACATTTGGTATTTACTGTGGATTTTGATGTGCTGAATTTAAATATGACAATTAAAACAACTGACTGGCTACTGTTTCCATTATATGTAAGGTTTTACAGTTTGCAAGCATTGATGGGCTCTTTGACGTAACAACATTTCTCCATTGTTGCAATGTTTGGTGAAATCGCTCGCCGTTCTCGTCGCTCACTTAGGTGGCAAAATTCTAGATGAGAGCGCAACAGATGTGTCTTTAGTAACATGTTGCAAGCAAGGATTTTGTATGCCTTGAGGAGGTTTTCAACTAACTCCCTACAGTTGTCTGCCTTGTTGTTTCCAAGAAATTTTGCTCCCAATAATTGGAACGCTTTCCATGTCGTCTTTTGCTTGCCACACAGTGCACGGTCAAATGCATCATCTCAATGAAGTTCACGAATCTGAAGACCAACAAAGAAACAGTTTCACGTAACCTTGGAAAGTTTCCAAGAGCTACTTGAAAGCTGCTTATATTTTGTCCATGGTCTTGACAAAGTTCTTCCTCAGACCTAGCTAGATGTGCAATGGTGGTAACAAAATCTTCATTGATTCAATATGCGTAGATAGTAAAATACGTTTATGCTGAAACATATTCATCCTAGGCACCAACGTTCGTAGGAGTAGCCAATCTCTCTTGATGTAAACGTCACTTGACAACTATCATAGCGGAAATTATCAATATTGTTACACAAGTACGGGGCAGGTCGGTTCACTTTGGCCGAACAGAAATGTGTCCCTTTGCAAAATCAAATACTGACAAAAAAAGAGCAAGAAACATTACGATTTCTAGAGCTGATATGGGAAATTCGTTTAGCAGAGTGATGTAAGCTTAGTTATGATTGCATCATCCATGACATCTAGGGATATTATGATCAAATTCATATAATGTATAACTCAATATCAGCTTCAGATTGCATCATTAATTATTTTGCCTATAACGTAAGTAATGTCCGAACCATTCATATTTTTATTTATAGATCCAAAGGTGTATTTCAGCCATTTCTGGTTTAAATTGAGGTCCCTTCCCGTTATAACTCACTTAACCTCCGCCATTCCCACGTCAAGGGTCGTATATACTGACCCAGTATCATATATTTAAAACTAGAGCTAATCAACAAATGTAAGCATCATTTTCGTTCTCAGTGACCCCGAATTAGTAAAGTTGGACTACATTTACTTCAGAAGCATTTTGTCTGTTGAGCAGTGTTATTCATTCTCACCGTAAGATGCACTCTTATTGTTGTGTTTAGTTTGTAATTTATTATGGACTGCAATTAGACAGTGCTCAATAATATTCTTAGGCTAAACATTAATTTAGAATTAAAATGAATTGAGCATTGTCAGATTGGTGCGTAGATAAGCCACGCGATATCACTTCGAAATAGAGCAAAACACTTTTTGTTGCACAACCTATATGCCGATTTCCACCTGTCAGTACTCCAGCATCGTTTTCAACTCAGAGGTTCATTAACGCGTAAATAATGCCAATACAACCTCTAATCACTCAATGACCACACATCACGGAACATCAATGTCACACTTACATGGCTTTATTGCTGTCCCTTTGAATGATTAACTGGGAAACCCTTTCCAAGCCATATCTTAAAACCTCATGCAATACAAAAGACGACCCAGAAACATAATATAAATCATTATTCCTATATAATTTTTTTAAAAAAAAAATATTTTTTTAGGGTTTAACGCCATTTTTAAGCACAAGATAGGCTATACGTGGCGGCCAGTATTATTGGGGGAGGAAGAACCAGGGTAAACCCCCGGAAAGAACCACCGACCCACGAGAAGCTATTGGCAAGCTTTCTCACATAACTACATTAGCCGAATCTTAGACTCGAACCCACGCACACAGAGGTGAGACGGCAATGATCCGTAACGGATAGCGCTTAAGACCACTCGGGCCAACCCTATCTCGGGTTGTATATGGAGCGACGATTTTATGAAAGAAACCAATGCTATCTTAAAGTCTCGTGTATTTTATAACGTTTGTTCTAGAATTTGGTAATTTATCGGCTAAAAAATCTCTTTCCAGAACACCGAAACGCATAATGAACGAATAATCCACAGACACACACACACACACACACACACACACACACACACACACACACACACGTGTGTGTGAGCGCGCACACATTATGAATGATTTGATTACAACATTCTTTTTGGACAATTACAATAATTGTTTTTAAGCATTCTGGGTAGACAGTTTTTCCAACTGGATGCCAACCAGGGATTTTCAAAAATATTTCTACCATTGATTTTTGTATCAGAGTGAACATAATCCTGATAGAAATTTTATGTAAGTTTCAGCCTTTTTTGAAATATAAAAATATATCCGTTGTAGATGTATATAATTGAAGTTTTCATTTTCATTTTCAAAATTAAACTCCAGTTTTAATAATTGTATATTGCTACATCTGTTGCAGGCGAATAAAGTGCCACAGAGAAATTACAATGGTTTGGAGTAGAATAAATGGACACTTTTAGACATAATATTGACGGATGGAGAAGTGTCACCGTTATGATGTAATGCAGGGAATGTTATTTCTCATAAGCTTTAATCAAGTAGTTTTGTTGTTGTTTAGTCCACAAGTGACTGATGGCCATTCTGGCTATGTCTCTCATTGTAAACAACCGGTAACGTACCATCTAAACATCTTGGTGAACAAATATTAAAAATACAGACAATGAAGTCTGACATGTGTCCGTTGTATAATGGGCGTATGTTTGTACCATTAGCCGGTTTTATGTAATAATGACAAAATTAGGGAATTTGCTTGATAGTGAAATTATGGTGAAATGAAAAATCGAAAATGATATTTGACTGGTTTTAAGGGTACAGGTGTTTTGTCTGCAGTGGGAAAAAGCCATTTTTTACGATATAACTTGAACACGGTTTAGGCAATGAATAATTTGTCTTGTGTCCCAACAATTTACGACTGTCCAAAGGTGCTATGACAACGGAATAAATATACGGCTGGTTTTGACCCCGGATTCCCTTCAGGTAAGATTTAGCTTAATCATTTTAGATACAGGAGAATATATTGTGTAATAAACGATTCTAGTAACAAAATCGTGACTCGTTTAAGCCAACGAAGCATAGTTAGTAAAGAAGTTTGTCAGAGTGTATTTTGATGCACCAGATTTTGTTTGGGAAGAGAGCACGAGGTTTTGGGGAAACTATATAACCTTTGCTACTCTATAAACAACGTTAATGTTTGAGTTCTTTGGTGTTGTATGCACGTGACTGCCTCCTCCTTAGGAGGAAAGAGTGACTCTATCAGGTATAACTCTGTCGACATCCATGTCTAATTTCCAGTAGTCTGAGAAAAATAAAAAACAGGGTGTCATGCAATAGAATTTAAAAATCATACTGATCAAGAAAAGTATGTTAACCTATTGGCATTTTTAAATTCGGGAAGAGAACAATCGAGATCAAGTACCTTGTTCAGAGGAACAATGAGAAATAATCTGCAGCACTTTAACGTATAACCCTTACGCGTCTTGGTGCGAGATCTCAACAGTTCCGCAACGTTGACCACACTGGCATCAATTCTTTCTTTCCGCTAATGATAAAAATCAAATCGCGGGGAACAAGTCTGTTGTCAATGACGCGTGCAGGAGAACAGCTGTACAAAGGTCGGTTTTAGAAAGTTTGTTTGTTTGATTAGGATTTTTAACGTAGCTTTAACAATTTTTCAGTCATATCGCTACGATGTCTGCAGTGAGGCAGTTTATAGTGTGTCTAGCACTAGCACTCTACATGTCTGCGGCATGATGTCTCACCCAGTCACATTATCCTGACACCAGGCCGACCAATCCCAACACTAACCTCTTTATGCTGAACGTCAAGCGAGGCAGCTGTTAGTACCAGTTTTGTAAGTCTTTGGTATGACTCGGCCGGGGATCGAACCGACGACCTCCCGCTTCCGGGGCGGACGCTCTAACCACTAGGCCACCGGAGCGGTTCGGTTTTAGAAAGGGATATGAATCTAAGTGCATACAAAGAAATATGACCGATTTAGAATGCAGTAAGATTAATTCCACGTCTAGAAAGGAAAACTATTTACCACAATTGAGATATTTGGAAGAAGTTCAATACAAATCCTCTGTTGTCCAATACGTTTTGTAGTGTAAAATAAACCCACCTATGGTTGATGTGTGTGTGTATGTGTGTGTGTGTGTGTGTGTGTGTGTGATTTGGATTTTTAACGCAGCTTTAACCCTTTTTCAGTCATATGGCTACGATGACAGCAGTGAGCCAGTTTATAGTGGTACCACGCACTGGTTCATCATGCCGCAGACATGTAGCATGATGTCCCATCCAGTTACATTATCCTGACACCAGGCCGACCAGTCCTAACACTAATCTCTTCATGCTGAGCACCAGCTATTAGTACCAATTTTGTAAGCCTTTGGCATGACTCGGCCGCAGATAGAACCCACGACATTCCGCATCCGAGGCTGACTATCTAGCCACTAGGTCACCAAAGGGGTCGGTTGATTTATGAGAAAAGTAATAGATACCTGATAATTCTCTGCGACCAAACCGGAAACGTCTGATTGAACTATGCTTCGAAATTACTACCGTCACCTCGGATATGTATTTATCGAACAGTAAAATGGTTGCGAACCAAATTAAGACAAATTGTTGGGTCATGTTAATATAAAAAACAAATTAATACAACTTTAAATCTGGATTTATAAAACGAAAACTTGAATGATATGATTTCAAAGTATTCCAACCAAACCTGCCAGCATTAAGGCATGTCAATTTATGATAGGATAACAACAAATATTCTTTGAATAAGGTCAAACCAGCGATAAAGGTCCATTATCTTTGGATGATGCCACATTCTGAAAAACGATATGATTTCTTGATAGAAACTAACTTGGACCTCCATCGAAAATGAAAAGATCGATATTGGTTTCTAAATTGAGAAAGGTTTGCTTTACCAATATTAAGTCAAGACGTTATATGGAGAAAACAGGAACAGAAGACCGCGTGGTATAAAATATATAAAGAAAAATATTTGGGCATACGTAAATACTGTCAGAAATTGACAGAGAAGGAGTATTTGTAACCGTCGATTTTCCTTCAAAGCTTTGGAAACACATGACATGAAATAACTTGCAAGTTAAACATTAAATCTAAGTTTCCTTTGTTCAGTACAGTTTATACTCCCTCATCAATCGGATCGAACTGCAAACAACATAGGCTTAGATCTATCGTCACATATTGCATCGGCCGATCAAGATCGATGTTATTGGTTCTACTGATAAACTCGTAACAAACTGAATAGATCAAGGTCAGCGGGAGCATTATTCGACTGCAAATTTGAATCTTTACAGTTTGCATCTGAATCCAATTAATAAACGAACAATACTGTACCTACCATTTTCGTATCTGGCAGATTACAACTCTAAAATTAAAATAAAAATTCTGTAGATCCACAGGATTTCTGACCTTACGCAAGAAGTATACGCTCACCTCCAAAACTGTTTATAGGGGTTACTTTAGCATGTAGTTTGTGACAGGTTGATGTTTTATGATTGTGTAACGTGTATAAAATATATTTTACAAAGAAATGTTATTGATATGTTTACAGATATAGTCTCTCTTTAAATCAGAAATGACACATGCTCCTAGAAAACTTTGCTCACTCTATGTTTAAACGTTTGTTCTGATAAGAGAATGAATTGCGATCATAATATTGCAAATATGAATCAAGTGCAATTTCTTCAGAACCGTGAAAAATCGGCTGTCAGCGTGCCAAATTCGAGGTTCGAATCCTACCATCTAAGCAGCACGGATCGGATCGGGTTGTGTCCCTGGGTAAGACTTTACTTCTGTCGGATCGGCACTAACTTATATGTGCTGCTATGTACAAAGACACCAAACCAAATTGTATAATCGATGTAATAGTGAATAAATTAAATAATATGCATATAAAACTCAAATACCTCCACTTCAGAGTCTGCAGTATGTGTCTCATTGATATCATTAACAATAACTATCATGAAATGAAACGCTCATTGGTGTACCTAACAAAAACTGAAAAATTCC